>JAVJIF010021757.1:0-62300 GCA_038442645.1 Agave tequilana
AAGAGCTTCAAAAGTATTGACTGGTAAAGAGGTATATCAAGGGTGAACCTCTCAATGCAAGTTATGATAAAGGAAAGAAAATTAGAATTGCAAAGATGTATGAAAGAAGAGGTCATATTTTTATATCTCCCATATTAAATTTTTTATTTGTGAGACATTGCCTTGATGTCATGCATATTGAGAGAATGTGTATGATAGTATTATTAACCATGACTTAATATACACAGTAAGACTAAAGATGGAATCAAAACTAGAAAAGATTTAGTTAAAATGAGTATACGCGAGCCAGTTGTCACCAGAGCAGAAGCAACAAAATACATATTACGGCCAACATGTCATACTTTGTCTAGAAAGGAACAAATAGACTTATATCGGTGTCTTTTTAAGATTAAGGTGTCAAGTGGTTATTCATCAAATATTCAAAGTCTCGTTTAAATGAAAGATCCAAAGCTAGCTGGCTTGAAAGCTCATGATTATCATGCATTGATGCAATAGTTGCTATCTATAGCTATACGTTTCGTATTGCCACAACATGCCCATCATGCTATTAATCGACTTTGTTTTTTCTTCAATACAATGTATAACAAGGTAATTGACCCAACAAAACAGGAAAAGTTGCAGAAAGATGTTATGGTTATACTGTGTCAGCTTCAGATGTATTTTTCACCTTTATTTTTTGATATCATGGTGCATCTAACGATTCATTTGATCAGAGAGATTAGACTATGTGTTCTAATCTTCTTAAGGTAGATGTGAGTGATACATGAAAATATTAAAAGGGTATATGAGGAACCAAAATCGACCCGACGATTGCATTTTTGAATATTACCCACGTCAAGAGCCAATTGAATTTTGCAACGAATACTTATTAAATGTTGAAGTTATAGAACCTTCTAAAAGAGTTTGTACTAAGGTAACAGATGACTTTGATAAAATTAGACAAATTGTGGTTAACGTCAGTAAAAACTTATTATGTCAAGCTCATAGATATGTCTTGAATAACACTGATGAAGTATAACTTTACATAAATGATCATATAGACTATATAATGTACACCAGTCCAACTAAATTAAGGAGAGAGAAATGGGTAATAGATGAATACAATAAATCATTCATTAAGTGGTTCCGAAATTGAATTGTTAATCAGTTGACAACCAAATCAAATTGTATTTCTGAAAATTTATGATGGTTAGCGCATGGGCCTCGTACGGACGTCTTGTCTTACAATGGATATCCTACAAACAGTTATTATTTTTACACAAAATATATGATAATAATTATAGTGTACAAATAGGGGGGTGACCTTATAGCTCAGTCAATGCATATTTCTAGCGCTAAAGATAACAAATCAGTATTTACGAACATGTCATACTATGGGGTGATCGAGGACATATGTGAGTTAGATTATACCCTTTTTCGTGTTGTCGTGTTCCGGTGTATGCGGGTGGAGAATATAATGGCATCAAGATCGACGAGTTAGTATTCATTCTAGTGGATCTTAACAAAGAGGGTCACAAAGAGAACACATTCAGATTGACATCACAGGCAAAATAAGTATTTTACACCACAAATCCTACTTATAAAAAGTAGTCTATTGTTCTCTCAATGAAGCCAAAAATTATCCCTGATTGTGATGATATGAATAATACTGAAAATGATATTGATGAACTCAGATTTGCAATAGGGGATAATAGTGGTGATGATTGGAATGATAATGTCAAGGACGAGTTGTACATACAAGAAGATCATTTTGAAGGAATATTCGTGGAGAAAAGTTATAAAAAAATAGAAAAAATAAAGATATAGGTTTATTTATTTATCAGATCAATAGTTTGCATATTTTGTCTATTTACTTATGAAAATTATGGTTCTTGCTTTCATATATTATTGATAAGATTCTAAATTTTTGTGTTTATGTTCCTTAATCAGCATATGAATCTAAAGGATAATAGTGAAAGGGGCAGTGGAAGTGAAAGTTTTGCAAAGAAGAGAACTCGAGGCATTACTAAGATCGGTGATCTCATCTTAAAAAGAAATCAAGGAAGGAAAATTTATATGGAGTTCAATGAGAATAATCAACCGATTGAAATTTTAGAAAAAAATTAATGAGTTATCTCGGATATGTGGCCCGTCATTATGTCCCTACTGACATTCTCGATCAGCATGAGATTTCTGGGGAGATAAAGAACAAGCTCTGGGATGACATTTCTGTAAGTAAATTTACAATAATTTAATTGTTTATAAAAATTGTATCAATTGTTCATTAAGTGTATAATATTTTTTGTGATATATTGTAGACTATATTCGAATTGGATGAGAGAAACCGACATTGTTTACTAATTTTTGAGAAAAAAATGTAGAGGCAGATTAAAAATAAGTTGATAAGGGAGTTTAAAAATGAAGGTAAAACATATACCCTCTTCAGAGTATGATTTCATTGATAATAAAGTTTGAAAACTGTTCTTAATTCAATGTACTACTACAGATTTTTAGGATAATAAAACATAGCTACAAAACTGTTATATAATTCGATTAATGTTTGAAATTTTAATGATTACTTAATAATTTTTTAATAGGTTTCAAATAAGAAGAATAAAATTTTTTAGGAGTTGAATATCTATTCCCACACACTATCTCGTAAGGGATATGACCAATCTAAACAAGAACTGATTAGAGTATGTTTTGTATTGATTTTTAATATTTATATATTCTTTTGTGGATTATTACCTATATCTTGTCTATATATTTTGTACAACAGATATTCTAGAGATTGAGGATGATTCATCTGAATCCTCAGTTTTCCGACATGAGTTATAAGTTAAAGTTAGGATTAGAAAAGACGGTTCATACTTAAATAATGATAGTCAAGTTATCTCAAATTAAACTGTAAGTATTTAAAATGAAATTGTCATAATTTTTCTTCTTGTTTGAAACTTGGACAAGCATTGATTATCCATTTTTTCTAGTAAAGTCTTTCTCAGTTAGCATCCTAGGAAGACATTCATCCATCTGGGATGAATGATATTCTACCCATAGCATTGGGTAACTGAGTACCACGGTCGTGTTAGAGGCACCGTACAAGGGTCTACATTGTCAAACTACATTCATACATCTCACCGACACTGCCAAGATATTACAGACGATGAGGTTGCTACATTGGTGGAAGCCAGACTTCAAGAAGAAAGAAATATTCAAGAAGAATAGGAGAATCGAGAAGATGACTGGAGGATGCGAGAAGATGAATGGAAGAGGCGAGAATATGATTTCAGATCTTCCTTCCTGTTTGAAATGGAAAAAATGCGGCGGCAGTTCCAAATGTATACTAATTCGCCAAGCTATCTACCACCCCATTATATACCACAGAGCGGCAATGGAAATTCTTCAATTTTAAAGCATTTATTCGAGATTTCAGAGGTAATCTTATTTAATATTTGTACACACACATATAAACTTACACACATATATGATTACCTGTCATGCTTATTATTTGATTGTCACAGGGTGGTTTCTTCTGGATGATTTGGCCATTGAATCTGAAAATCGTGTTATGGTGCACAGAAGAGCTTTCAACACCAGTAATATCAATTCATTCACACAGGACCAATTTGACCCGATAATATAAGAGTGAGCACCGTGGATCCGTTGGATATGGATACTCTTCTACCAATTTCACGTGATGACATGACAACCATGTTATGCTGTTGGTTGTTTCGTGTCGTGATCAAAGAAACTTATCACTTTGGATACACAAGTATGTTTATCATAATTAAAGTACAGGTCTAAATTTTAAAATAAACATGCACAATTTGATTAGTGGACATTGTATCGTGATAGTCAAAGGCTAAAGGAAACGAGGTGACACAGGCTGTGACTTTATGGAGCTTGAACACATTTACGGAGTCGATCAATCGGCCAGTGACTCTAGAGTGCAAACTGGTAGAAGTGGCTATGTATGCTCGAGGCATAGTAGATGGATGCATAATCATAGTACCTGTGGATACAGAGCTATTTGGAATCGAGCATACCATGTACTTCGAATGTAACGACCTTGAGAGGTTCATAACCCAACAGGAAATAAGAGCGGCATGTATCTGTTTGTAACGCCCCGATCCCGCAGGTACAGGGATGTTATGGTGACGTACATACGCAGGGCGGGAAACCCTCACGTACGTACGCTAAGCCTCAGTACAGGAAATCACCTCCATATTTATAAGAGTATCCGTGTAAAGGTGAGATATGATGAAAATAATAAGGTCGGTGCACTACTGGATATGTGTGATATGTCTACAAGTATATACAATAACAGTATTCAGTAAAACAGATATTCACGTGCACTAGTAGTGTCCCCTGTCTCATACTCTAGAGTATCCGTGAAACTGTAATGCAGGTACTAGAAATACAAGGGTGGCATCTCCGTGTCGTCCGTGGGTTGGTACGTGGCTATACCACATAATTGAATGTCAGATATTTTATTTAGCATAATGATTATAATATTGCTTATGATTATAATATTGCATACAATAGGATAGATATCACATAATTATTATTATATATACTTATCTATTTTTATCATGATTATATTATCACTTATGGTCAATGAATCATCATGTATGTTCTAATTACAGTGATTGATCCTCTAATTACAGTGATTGGGCGATAACTACCTTTTATTAAACAATATTTATAATCATGATTAATTAATTAACGTAAGCAACCAATTTTATTTCACACAATAAAATATAAAATTTATAAATAAAACACTCACAAACTAGCCATGGGAAGGTAGTTCTCTTTCTCACGATCGCAACGGTTCCAAGATCGTCCAGATCGGACACCGGATGCTCCAGATATCGCCCGAACACTAAAAGTAATATAAATGGGTTACATATGTAATAAAAATTTCAAATGCAAATACTAAAATTTAGCAGGGGTTTTTCTGTAATTTTACCTTTATTGGATTTTGGATGCGGGTTTGGGCTCTTAACGGGTCGGGTTTGGATCCAATACCCAAACCCGTAACTTAAGTAAATGGGTAATGGGTTAGTGGGTTTATGGGTTTAGGTTCTTGGGTAAATGGGTATTGGGTTTTGGGTTGCAAACTAACCCAATAGGATTAATGGGTTCGGGTTTATACCCGAACCCATCAACAGAGAGCAGCAGTGGCAGCAGCTGCCGCTGCTGCCCCTGCCGACGTGCTGGCCGGCGGCACCCACCGTCGCCCTGGCCTGGCGTGGTCGACGGCAAGAGGGGAACGGGAGTGAGCTAGAGAGAGAAGAGAGAGAGAGGGAGAGAAAGGAGTTTACAGAAAAAGGAGAGGAGAAGAAGAAGAGAAGAAGAAGAAGAAGAGAAGGAGGAACAGGGGCGGCGCTCGGCGAGGACGCGAGGCCAACGGCGACTCCACGGCGATACTACTGTAGACATGACCCGATGATAAGATGCTAGATGGTAATGATATTAAAAGATGACATTTTATATTTCTACTGAGTATTAAATTCCTATTATAGTATCATTGATAAATAAACATGTATTAGATATTATTATCGTGCTTGTATTATTATAGTACATATTACTATCTCCTTCATTTTACCACTCACTAGGTCGCTTTCTGACGACCCTGGGTTTGCGTGCCCAGGTTGGAGATCCGAGTTATCGTATTGTCAGATAGTTCATTAGATTCACATAGGAGACTCATCATCGAGACCATTCATAAGTATCTTTGTGATTTGTTTCTGTTATCTTATTTGTCCCTATTTTCTTATCTGTTATGATCACTAACCTCTTTCTGCAGGTATTCTTGTACTTATTTTCTACTGGAACTCTTATAAATATGGAGGTGATTTCCTGTACTGAGGCTTAGCGTACGTACGTGAGGGTTTCCCGCCCTGCGTCTGTACGTCGCCATAACGTCCCTGTACCTGCGGGATCGGGGCGTTACACTGTTTGTACATCAAGTGAGTAATTAATGTATATTCATTTTTAGGAATGAAATATTAATTATTTTATATTTGATGCATCTTAGTAATTTTTGATAATTTTATATCTTTATATGATTGCTATGTTGACATAGCTTGAGTCACTTGTATAATTTTATTTGTTCATACCATATAGCATATGTGGTTATCCATGAAGTGAAACGATATGAAGGCTCGATATGTCACGAACACATTGGGAAGAGGTGAACAGGTGAGCAGTCGTATTTTACGACATAAAATACAGGATAAGCGCTGATATTTTATAACAAAAATCAATTGTTATTTAATTAAATTTCTCATATATGTTTATCTTGTGGTGACCATTGGACTCTGTGTGATTGACCAGAGCTCTTCTATTATATATCGGCTGGACTCGTTAAGGGGCAAAGTGCGAAAATCAATTAAGAAAGTAATTAATTTGTGAGTATCTAATCTTGTTTATATTTATTACTGCATCAAATACTTCTAAAATAATTATTACTAATCTTGTTTATTTTCTGAAATTTATAAAAAGGACGCTCACCATGTTGAATCCAAGCTGATGGGGTAGTCCTGCCTCAGGGAAGATGATTCTGGTAATTCTTTTGGAAATCGACGATAAAATTTTAAGTTTTAACTTTTTCTTAACACATATATTTCAATTCTTGTAGTGTCCATTTAAACCCAATTCTATTATGTATGGATACTATATTATATAGTTTATGCATCAAATCATTACATTACAAATTATTTTTACTCTAAAAAAGGTATAATCCTCTGAGCTAAATCAAATTTATATTTTTTTTAGTGTTACAATTAATATAAATAAAAACTAAACATGTTTGAAGTTCGATGAAAATAAAACTGCATATACAGATAAGGAATAGGAGGAAGTTCAAGAGGAGTGAGCGAGTTATATAATGAATTTTATTGATGGTAAGTAATTTTTTGTAAATCTTGTATTTAATATGTGTGTCATGTATTGTATTAAATTTTTCTCATTCTCATGACAAGGCAGATCGAATGAGAGCACCGAGGATCAATGCATGGTATGTTTTTACTACAGTTGGTATATATTGTGTTCAAATTTCTTTTTTTCATTTTATAATTTATGCATGTTTTCATTTTGGTGATGTTTGGTGCATGTACAAACACGTGTATTTAGAATTTGCATATGAATGTTTGGTGTATGTTTGATGCATGTTTTGGTGCATGTTTGATGCATGTACCCTCACACAGACACACCCACCAACACCCGCTACCACACACACTCGCACATCAAGTATGACACACACCCCACACACAAACACACATACTCACATATAAAGCATGTGCTTACACGCACTATCACCACCCCACACACACATCAAGCATGATACACAGATTATATACACCACCAACACCACACCACCCCCCTCCATATACACATATCAACTATGGCACACACACCACCACACTTACACATCAAGCTTAGCACACACACACTACCACACGTACATCAAACATGACACACGCACGCGTGCGCGCAGACACATACACACGCTGTCACGCCCGCTTCCCAAAATACGTGAAAACGGACTCGCAATGAGAGTCAGCAACATATATATACGAGGAGAATATCTCACGTATACACGTTAAGCCTCAAGTAACATGAACAAGTTATATCAACCAACTTTGAAGGTATCAAATATCGTTGTAATATGATATATAAATTTCTACATATGATATCACTATTCTATGAATAATCAATAGAATAAACTGAGTCCAAATGATACAGAGAATCAATAAGAATAAACAGAAAAGATATGAAATAATACTCAAATCGGATGATCGAGTAAAGAGAATTTTGAGCTCCTCGTAACATGTGTGATCCTTCCTAAATACCTGATCAACAATGTCACATACATAGACTTGGATGTGCAAATCCATAAAGTCAGAAACTCTCAATGAGTGTATAAAATAGGGGAGGGTGCATGTGTATATAACATGTGAGCATTATATGATACTACTATAGAAATATACTGGATAAAATTGAAATAACATGCAAAACATAAATGAATAATAATGTGGACACTCAGTACTAGACTGAGGTGTAGAATTAGGTCATATATACTGTCGGGTGTCTAACATAGCATACATATATCAAGCGAACACAATCAGTCACAGTATATTATGGACAGTTCAGTATAAGTAATTATGTCAACGAACACTAATTGACACCTGTAATAAACGCATCCCATACTACACTTAATACACATGTCAATCGGGGTTCTAAGTTATTAAAACTAATCAGTTGAGATATTATCCATATTTTAGGTGGGCTCCATATATACCCGGAACCACGACCCAATCACCTGGCATTGAACCAGGCCCTACCGCCAAGTAGTTAATAATAATAATAATGGAAATAATATGGAATGTCAGTCATCCCCAGAACCATGTAGTGAAACTTTATCTCAGCTGCGCAACCTGTATCCTATGTCCATCCAAAATGCAGACGCTATCTCCCCCCATTAATTTTTTCAATCTCGGTATAAGTTATCCATTTACATTATTATTTAGTTCACTTAGAACAATCAATTTTCATGTTATTTCGATTACTGAGACGATACAGTGACAGTAACAATGTCAATAATGTTAACAATAAAAATGAGAACTATATCAGCGTGTAAACGGTAAAATAATGGAACGATATATGTGTTACGGTTTGACAATATTTTTTTAGTAATTTTCAAGTAATATGTATTAATACAATAACTTGTCTGAACACTGATTCCTGACTATACAGTCTCATCTAAAATAAATCAAAATCTCATCCATCGGTACTAAGGATATATATGTAACTGATCTATCAACTCATAATCTTAATAGTCATCGACATATCCATCCTATAAGTCACTAGTGTATTTAAGTCTCGATATCTGAATTAAATACATACTCCGATACATTCAATCAAATCTTCACACTCTAATCCGATCAAGATCATTACACACACTCTCACTTCTATCAAGGTCAATCACAAGATCCATATATCAAGGGAACAATCTAACTGTATACATATATAATCCATTAGTTCTAACCAATCCAACCAGGCACATATTTCTCAATCCAAAGTCAATTTCACTCCTATCGAGCCTACTGACAATTCTAAGTTCAAGATCCCATCTTTAATAAAGCTACACACACTTTTAAATAAATGCTCAAAATCTTATTTAATTCCCGTCTAATTTTCATCAAATAAAAGATATCCAAACTTAAAAGTAATTCATATTAGAACCCACACATTTAACCACCATCACAGACTAATCAACCTCAATATCCAATTTACATTTTCTAAATTATCACCAAACATGAAAAGATCAAGTCTAGTATATATCTCAGGTAAAATCCACGCATCCAATTACCTAGGCAACAGATCTATTATATGTCCATGCACTTCACTAATTCATACTAATCTAATTTACACTCATCTCTAAGTGATAAAATACTATGTTCAAATACATTTTAAGCATGAAATATATATATATATATATATATATATATATATATATATATATATATATATATATAATATATATATATATATATATATATATATATATATATATATATATATATATATATATGATCCATCATCTCAATATCCAACTCTCTTTCAGTGCATTAATCATAAATCAGTAGTCAATTATCTCAATAGTATCAATAAAATATAAAGAATCAACAGTCTGTCTTCTTGGGTTTTCATCTCACTAATTATTAATAAATATTCACTTGATACAGTCCTTCACAAACTCTAATATAGTTGTCTGGAGTGGTTAATCAATTACTCAATATATACATATAGCATGTATATATATGAACCATAACTAAGATGTATGAGTAATAACCGGGCATGAACAATAATTTAAACAGTAAATATAATTCATTGAAAAGGTTAAAGTACCCATAATTAAATTAAATAATAATAAAATATAGAATAAAATAAACACTCACATAAAATGATGTGGCTCTGATTCCAAATCGTTGTCAGGTCTGCACTGCACGAGCAGGTTTAGATCTCCAAATCGTCTGTTGGTTTTGAATAGCCTGGTGTATTAGGTCCACAATGAATACAAATCTAAACTCTCCTGTTACTGGGTTTAGATCGCACGAGTGAGTACGTAACGCTGTAATACGCAATCATACACACATAAAGAGAGAGGGAAGGCAGTCACACACACATACATAATACAGGCACATATAAGAAAACACATATATACATACACTCTACACGCACATATGCATACACTCATATACATAAACACACACATACACACACGCAACACATCACAAACACACACATGATATACACTCATGCATATACACCTAACAACATGCAAATATAATACACATCCACACACAATTACATACATACACATTTTCACACATCCACACAATTCACACAGTTACAAAAAATAGAGAGAGACACAGAGTTAGAGGGAAACTCACGCAGGGGCGTAGGGGAAGAAGGTCATCAACTATGAAACAGCCATCGCGCAGCTCGCGAAAAAGATCGGTGATAAGCTTGGACTCCGGCAGAGGAGATGCAACTACGATGGAGGTTGAGATGGTGTTGGGGCTGCGGTAGAGGAAGAGGAGGCAGTGCGCTGCCATGGAGTGCAGGCTGAGAGGTAGATGGTGATGGAGGGACTCGGGCTCTGGAGTACGCGAAGGAGAGAGAGGAAGGGACCTCCGGCAGCTGTCTCAGCTTCGGCGATGACTTTATAGAGACCATGGAGACTCGCGGAGACGGATATAGAGATGGTGGTGGAGTGGTGGTGCACCGGTGGAGCTCGCCTCGCGGCGAAGTTGGGTAGCGGCTAGAGAAGGGAGTATGGAGGAGTGGTTGGTTGAAGGTTGCAGAGGAAGATGGGGCTCGGTCTGGCCGAGGATTGGAGGTAGGGATGGAGCTGTGGTTGCTTGCGGAGGGGGTGATGTTGCCAAGTATGGAGAGGAGGCACAACCATGGCTTGGGAGGTGATGGGGTTATGCATGCGGCGTGGTGGAGAGCATGGCGACATGATATGGGTGGTGGTGCAAGATGGAGTCGAGGAGGAGGTGTTAGCCACGAAAGGCTGGCCTATGCCTGGGAGATGGAGGGTGGCATGGCTGCGACACATGAAGGAGGTAGGGAAGAGTGCAAATGAGGGAGACGGAGGAGATATATTAGGGTTTAGCTTAGATTAGGATATCGTTAGTTATGATTAGGATTTGGTATATAGGATTATGGGAGTTGGTTGTGGGTTTGAGTGCTTTGACTTGGGCTTAGTTTAGGCCAAGGGAAAAATAGAAAAAAAATGAAAGAGAATAATTGTGGGCTTGGTAGGATGGGCTAATGGGGAAAAATTAAAATAAAATAGGAATAATACTACTAATAACAAATGGTAATGATAATATTAATAGTAATAGCAATAATAATTAACAATAATCATAGTAATAATTAGCAATTACATTAATAATAATTATTATTAATAATAACAATAACAACTACATATTTATAACTATTTAAAAATAATTAATAATAATAATAGAAATTTATAAAATTAGTTATCAAAACCCACATACAATAATAATAACTCTTAATATATATATATATATATATATATATATATATATATATATATATATATATATATATATGTTAAAATATTATTATACATATTAAATCATGTATCATACATTAGGGATATTACATTCTACCCTCATAAAAATTTCGTCCTCAAAATGTCAAAAAGTGGAGAATGATAAAAATCAAGTTACGGGAGAAGATAAAGCTTTCATGTTGCTTCTCACTATATAACGGATCCACCACGCTTTTATTGCGCTACTGACTGCTTCTACCAGCTTCAAAATAGAGTGATCAGTCTTAATAATGAAAATTAGAAAACAGAATCAGGATGGAAGATTAGAATCAAGGAGAAAGTTCAAATCACTTGGTAATATTGGAATCAATGAAAATATTAAAATCAGGATTGTCAAGAGGTTCAAGAAATGGATATTCAAAAGAAGGAACGATCAATTCCAAATGGACTCAATATCATAGTGTGAATATTATATGCACTGCATTGTAAATATAACTTATTTCTTGATAAGAACTAGGTCTCTCTTGTAAAAAAGAGAAGTCAAAAGTCAAGTCGCAGGTCGAAAACTTGGCTCTGATGTCAATAAAACCCTATCACACCTCACTTCCCAAAATACGTGAAAACAGAGTCACACGCGAGTCAGTGACATATATACGCGAGGAGAATACTTCACGTATACACGCTAAGTCTAAAGTAATATGAACAAGTTATATCAATCAACTATAAAGGTATCAAATATCGCTACAATATGACATATAAATTTCTACACATGATATCATTATCCTATGAATAATCAATAGAATAAAGTGAGTCCAAACAATACAGAGAATCAAAAAGAATAAATAAGAAAAACATGAAATAATACACAAATAGGATGATCGTGCAAAGAGGACTCTGGGCTCCTCGTCACACGTGTGGTCATCTCCAGGTACCTGATCAGCAATGTAACATATATAGATCTGGATGTGCAAATCTAGGGAGTCAAAAACTCCCAATGAATGTATAAAATAAGGAAAGGTGCACGTGCATAAAACGTGTGAGCATTCTATGATATTAAATATACTAAATAAAACTGAAATAACATGCAAAACATAAATGAACGATATTGAAGGCATTCAGTGCTAGAGTCAGGTGTACAATTAGGTCATGTGTACCATTGGGTGTCTAATATATCATACATGTATCAGGCGAACACAATCAGTCACAATACATTATTGACAGTTCATTATTATTAATTATGTCAACGAACACCAATTGTCACCTATAATAAATGCATCCCATATTATACCTACTACACATGTCAATCGGGGTTCTAAGCTATTAAAACTGATCGGTTGAAAATATTATCCATATTTTAGGTGGTTTCAACATACCCGGAATACGGCCCAATCACCTGAAACTGAATCAGGTCCTACCGCTAGGTAGTCAATAACAATAACAATGGAAACAATACGGGATATCAGTCATCCCAAGAATCTTGCAGTGAAACTGTATCTCTGCTGCGTAACCTGTATCCTGGGTACACTCAAAATACAGACGATGTCTCCTCCATCAATTTTCCCAATCCCAGCATAAGTTTTCCATTTATATTATTATTTAATTCATTTATAACAATTAATATTCATGCTATTTTGATTATTGAGACGATACGGTGACAGTAACAATGTCAAAGATGTTAACAATGACAATGAGAACAATATCACCGTGTAAACGGTAAAACAATGAAACAATACATGTGTTACAGTATGACAATATTTTTTCAGTAATATTCAGTAACATAAATTAATACAGTAACATATCTGAACACTGATTCCTTACTTTACAGTCCCATGTAAAATCAATCAAAATCTCACCCATCGATACTAAGGATATATCTGTAACTGGTCCATCAACTCATAATCTGAATAATCATCGACATATCTACCCTCTAAGTTATTAGTGTATTTAGTCTCAATATCTGAGTTAAATACATACTCTGATACATTCAATCAAATTCTCACATTTCAATTCGATCAAGATCATCAAACACTCTCACTTCTATTAAGGTCAATCACAAGATCCATATATCAAGGTAATAATCTAACTGTATGTATGTACAATCTATTAGTTCTGACCAATCCAATCAAACACAATTTCTTAATCCAAAGTCAACTCCAATCGAGTCTACTGACAAGTATAAATCTAAGATCCCATCTTTTTATAAAGCTACATCACTTTTAAATAAATGCTCAAGATCCGATTTAATTCACATATATTTTTCATCAAATAAAAGAAATCCAACTTAAAAGTAATTCATATGAGAACCCACACATTTAACCACCGTCATGGACTAATCAACCTCAAGATCTAGCATATCATTTTCTAAATTATTACCAAACACGAAAAGATCAAGTCTAGTATATATCTCAGGTAAATCCACTCATTCAGTTACCTAGGCAACAGATTCAGTATATAACCATGCACTCAACTAATTCATACTAATCCAATTTACACTCATCCCTAAGTAATAAAATACTATATCCAAAAACATTTAAACATGAAATATATGTATGATCTATCATTCCAAGATCCAACTCTCTTTCAGTGCATTAATTATAAATCAATAGTCAATTGTCCCAATAGCATCAACAAAACATATAGAATTAACAATCTGTCTTCCTGTAATTTTCATCTCACTAATTATCAATAAATATTCACTCGATGCAGTCTATCATAAACTCTAGCATAGTTATCTGGAGTGGATAATTAATTACTCAATACATACATATAATGTGTATATACATGAATCATAACTAAGATGTATGAGTGATAACCGGGCATGAATAATAATTTAAACGGTAAAATAATTCATTAAAAGACAAAAATACCAAAGAAGAATAAAATACAGAATGTAATAAACATCACATGAAATGACACGGCTCTGGTTCTAAATCACCGTCGAGTCTGCAGTGCACCAATCGGTCTGTATCTCCAAATCGTCTTGTGTGTCAGTCTTCGCATCGCCTAGTGTATCAGGTCCACAGTGACCATAAATCTAAATTCTCCCGTTACTAGGTTCGGATCGCACGATCGAGTTCGTAATGCTATAACACGCAACTGTACATACGTAAAGAGAGAGAAGAAGGCAGTCACGCACACACATAATACACACACACATATACATATACAACACACAGACACATATAAACTCTACACACACTTACACACACTCATATACACCAACACACATATACACACACACGCAACACAGCACACACACACATGATATACGCTAACGCACACAAACCTAACACACATGAGGGAGTATGGAGGAGGGGTTGGTTGAAGGTTGCAGAGGAAGGTGGGGCTCGATCTGGCCGAGGGTTGGAGGGGGATGGAGCTGTGGTTGCTTGCGGGGGGGAGGGGGGTGATATTGCTAACTGTGGAGAGAAGGAGGCACGACCATGGCTTGGGAGGTGATGGGTCTGTGCATACGGCATGGTGGAGATCACAGCGGCATGACGTGGGTGGTGGTGCGAGGTAGAGTCGAGGAGGAGGTGTTAGCTACGAAGGGCTAGCCTGTGCATATGGAGATGGAGGATGGCATGGTTGCAGCACATGAGCGAGGTAGGGAATAGTGCAGGTGACGGAGATGGAGGAGATATATTAGGGTTTAGTTTAGATTAGGATATGGTTAGTTATGCTTAGGATTTGATAGATAAGATTGTGGGAGTTGGATTGTGGGTTTGAGGGCTTTAACTTGGGCTTGATTTGGGCCAAGGAAAAAATTGAAAAAATTGAAAAAAGAAAGTATGGGCTTTGTAGGATGGACTAATGGGGAAAAATGAAAATAAAATAGGAATAATACTACTAATAACTAATTGTAATAATAATTAACTATAAAAATAGTAATAATTAGCAATTATATTAATAGTAATTATTAACAATAACAATAACAACTACATATTAATAACTATTTAAAAATAATTAATAATAATCTATAACAATAAGTTATCAAATCTCACATAAAATAATAATAACTCTTAATACAAATCATATATATGTTAAAACATTATTATACATATTAAATCATGTATTGTACATTAGAGATAATACACACGCACACATATGAAAGTAGGCACATACATATCAAGCATGGCCCACACATACCACCAACGCACCCTCACACATCAAGCATGACACACATGCACATACATATTAAGCATGACACACACACACACATCAAGTATGGCACACCGCACATACACCACCAAAACCACCCCACAACCACCACACCCCCCACCACACACACACACACACACACACACACACACACACACACACACTAAGCATGATGCGTGCGCGCACGCACACATATCAAGCATGGCGTGCGCACACCCCCAATACCACACCACCAACACCATCACTACCACCACGCGCGCACACGCGCGCACACACATACACAAAAAGAAATCAAGCATGGTGTGCACACGCGCGCGTGCGTGCACACGCACACACTTCTCATTGCTTTTAACAAATCCACTTTATTTTTCTAACTTGAATATGTCTCATGTATTATGTAGATGAAAAGCTAAATGATAATGAAAAGATAAGTGTTACAAAGAGAAAGTTCTTCCTCTAGTTTATTTGACAGATCGAGTTCTTACTCTAGGTTGCAGTTCTATTTACACTTCTATGTTTATATTGTATTCTATTTTAGATGTGTTGATATATATTATGAATGTGTTTGTATTAGATTTTGTTAAAAAAAGTGGTCAAATAAGTTCTATTCTATCAGTATATGATTCTATATGTGTCTATGTATCCAGATTGGTTTATATTTGTGTCTGGATTGGTTGGATTCTATATGTGTCAGGATTAGCTGGATTTTATGTGTTTGATATATATGTATGTGATATTTTGTACTATGTGTGGCTGTATTATATATGTGTCTGGATTGGCTGGAATATGTATACAAATTTGTACTGCGTATGTCTAGAAATGTTGATTTTTTAAAAAAAAATTAATAAGTATATGACGTCAGTTTAAAACTGACGTCCTAAATACTTTCCATGTCGGTTCTTAAAAGAACTGACATTTAAAAGAATCTTTCTACGTCGGTTCTGCTAAGAACTGACATGAAAACTTAACATATTAGACTTATTTGGATTAGAATCTAAATTGATTTGGGCCTACACAAGTTTAATTGGATATAGTACACCGTCTCTATAAGCCTATATTGTTTAACCGAACAAAGAATTGATCAAGCTTAATGGTCTGGATCTGGACACCTTTCAATTACACTTAGCCATTGATGTAAATAAATTTGTACTGTGAATCTCATCTACACGTGTGGAACACGTGAATTAATCAATGGCCTAGATCTATTACGAGTTGAAAAAAGATTGCTTTGAGCTTATAAATATCATGGATTGGATTCCATCTTCACTATTATGACCTAATCTCTCTCTAGGCTTCTCATCTCCTCTAAGAATCAAGAAGTTACTAGCTGAGAGAAGAATCCCGTCTCTCAACTTCAGTATCCTCGAGATCCAACAGCCTTCCACAATTTTTCCGTGATGGAATTAGTTATACCTAAACTTTCATTCCTTTTGATCTTGATAAAGAGGTCATTACACGTGTGGGATTGTGTTTGGATAATTATTAGATCAACAATTTGTATCAGTACCTCCTCTTTATCGGATCATCAGGATCTTCAGAGTTTTTTTGATCTCGATCTATTAAAATTACAACCTATCTTTTTATTAAATTCAATAAAAAATTATTTTTGTGTCTTAAATAATTGAATTAAATTTTAGAAGATTAACTGAATTATGTATATATTTTATGAAATTTTTCTATGTGTTATTATTCTGGAAAAAATTCTAGAATTAAAAAAATTGGACACATGCATGCATGCAGCCCTTGGCTATTGCATATTTGGCTTGCATGCGTGAGTGGTTGTGTTGTGCAGTGCTGCGAGAGCATGCGCGTGCGTTAGTGACATAAGCATGCGCGTGCGTACATTCTGTACAGCGTGCTCCACTGACCATCATGGGCTGGGGGCGATGGCAAAACAAATTAAAAACATTTATTTTGCTAGGGTTAGGGTTTCTATAAACGGGATTGTGAGATTGATTAGAATTAATTTTTTTGGAATATAGATATAAATTTTAAATCTAATAAAGGAACCCAATTAACCTATTTCTAATTGATTTCACATTAAAATTTATTGAGTTTAATTAGAATTAGGATTAAGACTTTGATCCAAAAAGGAAGTCAAATCCTGAACAACCTCAAATTATGCTTATTGGGTTTTATCCATTTTTTTAAACCCAGCCCATTAAGAAGAAACCCATAACCCATAACATTGCGGGTCGGGTATAGTACAGACCTGATAAGCACTATAAACCCATTTTGTCAATAAAACTTCATTTAGCCATTACGGACTCATCCGACCTTTGTTTTAAGCATATAAATAGTTGTTTCGAAACTCTTGATGAACACTATAGTATTACATGCACTAGACTTGACAAAACAGTAGTTAGTTGACCTAAAGAAGGCATTGGAGTATTTATTTACCATGGTAATATGTATCCTTACATGCTTTCGCTTCATCAATATTGATTATGTTGCTTATATTGTTCTAGCATGATGAATATTGATTTTTACTACAGTAGATAACACACGAATAAAAATATATACATGTTCAAATTAAAGAATTATAAAAGATCTTATTTAATTACATATTAATCATGCGAACAATAGATTTGTACGGCGTCAATTACTTGATGTGAGTAATACAAGTGAGAGAATCTTGGTGTGTGGTAATCAGCCCAAAGGAAGATTGTCACAACTATAGGCCCATATTGCATTACTATCATCAATTAGTCTGATGACAAAATAAGAATCCAGGTGCGTAAATTTGTGTGGCCCAAGCGTATAGAAATCAGCCCAAGGGGAGGTTGTCATTATGTCCTAGTCATTACATATATTATATGATCGATATAGATAACTTAAATTTTGAGACCAATCCTATAAAGGGGCAGTCAGTCCAAAAGAAGGCTGTTCTCTTACATAAGACCTAGACTTTTGGGTATCTATATCAGGCCATTACAGTGTTGGCATAAAGAGACACAACTTTTTCTGAAAGTTTGGCTGGCAGCTCTAGCGGTCAGACTGGTTGCATTGTTTGAAATTCAATTTCTTATGGCTATTACAGAAGAATTTTGTTGAATGCAATATTTATATTAATTGTGAGAAATTATATGTTTATGTACTCTAAATTGAATGGTACAAATTTTAAGAAGTGATAAGACCACATAAAAGATTATTTTTGAGTTCATGTAACTATGCTATCCCCTAAGGATTGATGGACCCCCTGTCATTACTAATAAAAGTTCAGTTGAAGAAAAAGGTCCAATAGGATGTGTTTAGTGGTCATAAAATATTCTATTCTTATAATTATTAGGGATTCTATGCTTGATAAAGTTAGTTTATCAGCTGAAATAGCCAATTGGTTTATTAAATCGGATAAAGTTGAGGCCAACCCATATCTTAACAAGCTGATAAATACTGTGCTACAAATGGCAAAGGAAATATAAGGGAGTACATTATGAAAATGTCCAATCTTATTTCTAATTAAAGACATTGAAATTAGAACCCTCAAAAAAGAATCGAATGCACTTTATTCTGATTTCTTTTCTTACACAGTATAAACCTTCAAAATTATTTATAATGTTCAAAAGAAAAAGTGAAGTCTCATTGAGCTCATTGATTGAGGTTTTATCTGCACACAGAAAATAGTAGTTTAGATTTAAAGAATAGAATGTGTAAGTTCTCAATACTACCACTATAGCGAGTGGCTATCTGAGTCGTGATCTTACAATGAGGGACTAGCGATAGAAGCATTTAAGTTCGTTTCTTTAAGTTTACTAAAACAAGTTAAGGTTTCTTCTCAGTTTTAGAAAAAGAAAGTAAAAAGGTTAAGTTTATTTTAAGAAGAAGATGGACGAATAAAATGTGGGATTGTTGTTGTTTTAAAGAGAATAAAACTTAGTGGAAAAGAAAGAAATGAAAATAAAAGTTGTTTTTTGAAATTATTTTCTGAACTAAGAAATTGAAATAAAAAAGAAATGTTTACTTATCTCTTCAGCGCTCGCTTATCATGGATCCGTCGCGATGACTTACCTTGTCTTTGAAGGTGAACAGAGAATGGTCTATAAGATCTCCCTATTCTGGATTTACACTACAAATTAAAAGGTAAGCTAAACTAATAAAGGAACGGTTATCCATCACCATAAACCATCAATTGCACTTGCAATGGCAAGGCAGTTTCGAGGCTATACGATTCACTTGGATTACAAACGCCTCAGAGGAAAGCAAATAAAAATAAGAATAAAAAAGAAAATATAACTTCTAATTCAATGGAATAACAATAAAAGAAAAGATGAATACTTACACCAGTATCACTCTCATTCTCCCATGAAGCTCTCATCTCCTCTCAGTTACATAAAGAAATTGAAAATTACATTAAAAGAAAAAAACCTAAATTAAAAACTAAACTAAAATTCTAGCCTAAACTCTCTGCTGAATCGTCCCTCAGTGCCTCTGAATTTACAGTATTTATAACCAAAATGGATTAGAAAGAGGAGTATACAAATAGGGGGAGCAAATTCTCCCCCAGATTTGGCAAGATTGCTACGAAAACACGGCTTGGGCCGCGTTTCTGCGGCCTGAGTGTGGCCAGGTGGCCACACTCGGGGAGCGTAGTCTTCTGTTGTCTTGTAACCTTCTTTTATCCAGTTGGTTTGTCTGTTTGGTATTTGAATTTGATGATATCACTATTAATCTTCAGTTAACCAAAATGGATATATAGAAATCCAAAATTAACCGGTTCCGTTTGGTATTATCTCTCTAATTTGCTATGATCTTCAGTTCAACCCCCTAATATCTTCTGAATATTTATCCCACTAATTTAAATCTGAATTTAAATGGGCTTTGGGCTCATTTCTCTACTTCTCCATTTAATAAAGCCTGCACAAAATTAAATGATAAAAAATAATAAAATAACAGAGTTTATTTAAGATAAAATATAGGAATGTGACAACGAATATGCAATTCCCGTGACCGATCACACCCCATACCTATCGTTTGCTCGTCCTCGAGCAAAATAAAGAAAAATAGAGCTAACCTAACCTAATTTACTTTCGTAGGAGTCACGATTGCACTTAGCATGTTCAACAACCCGTTAAACCTCTAGGTTATCCCTAGAGGATGAGTTTTGTCTCATGAGGGCTTTCAGTAGATTACACTCACAAAATCCATAAAGAAAGAGAAACAAAGTATTAGTATTTTTTGAAAAAATATTTTGAAAAAGAGAGAAATATTTGAAGTATTATTGTAAAAATTCAAGTAATCTATAAGTTATAGGAAAACTGAACTTTTCATTCCTAACTTTAATCTCTATTTAAAAACTTGTTATCAATCAATATAAGGAGTCAAACTGTATTTCTCATCTAATCTATTATTTTATCCTAAGTTATATGTACATTTGTGACCGTGAATATTTGACTCGGGATTCTTTAACTCTAATTCTTATGCCTTATATTTACATATTTTTTGTAGTAATATCTCTTAGTTCTATTAGCTGTCTAATTTGCCTATGTAATGAACCTTAGATCGGTGACTCCCAAACCGAACGGTCTTAGGGCACCGGGTAAGAAAACACCCCAAGGACTTAAGGAGTCGAGCAAATAAGGCCACAAAACTAAAGGTTTTATTTATAAGATGGACCATTTTAGGCGTGAATACTTATGCTTTATGAGGCATAAATCTCAGCTTAATCAGAAGATTTTTGATGTGTCTAACACATATATTTCTTTTTCTTTCTCTCTTTTTTTATAAGGCATAAGAATTTTTATTTTCGAACTCTAAGTGTGTAAGTGTATAAAGCATGCATATTTCATCAAGGTAAAAATCAAGACAAAATTACTTTTCTAAATTTTTTTCTAACCTTGGAAATCAAGCAAATAATCTTATTTTGACTAAGTATAAGAAATCCTAATTATGATTCTTCTATTCCTTAAAATTAACTTAATTTCTTACAAAAAATAGGTCAAAAATATTATTTCTCTTTTCAAAAAGTTTTTAAAAGCAAAGAAAATGTTATATATACATATTTTTTTATTTATGTTATGTTAGAACTCTCCCCCACACCTATCACATACATTGTCCTCAATATATGAATGAATGCATATATGCATGAAAAAGAAATAAGGGGAGAAAAAAATTTACCTCAAGGTGGTGGTTCCGGTGGTAGTCGGATTGAGCCAATCGTTTCTGCCCAATCTAAATTACGTGGATTATCTAGGAGCCCACCTTTGACGATCTCTTTTTTATTTACAATATTACAACCCCACAAGTGAATAGAATCATTCAAGACCCTAACATTAAAATCATCCTGGTTATATGACCAATCTTGGAATATCATCTCGGAGTGATTTTATTCAATACCTATGTCCAACAAAAGAATGTGATTCGGTAAAGTAGTTGATTTGGGCTCAAAAAAGATAGGTGCGGGAACCAATACTGACTTGGAAAAATCAAGTTTAGATTCGAGAGTCAGTTTTGATTCAATAGTTGGTTCCAAATCAAAGAATTAAAGTTCACATTCATTTCCCATCAATGAAATGTGACTATCCAAAATAGGTGGTTCAGTTTCAAGATATATGGATATGGGAATCAATGTCAGCTCGAAAAATAGGTTCAAATCTGTTAAGGATATCAGAGTCAACATAGATTCGGAAATAGGAACTGAATCACATGGTTGGGGATCGGGTTCATATTCACAGTCATTGAATGAAAAACTTGCCAATTTGTCAAAAATTTGAGATTGGTCAAGTTCAAATTGGTGTGAAGAAATTGAATCTTAGTTAAAGTCTTCAAGATACCATGATTCTTGATTCTTATCAATATGGTTAGGATAATCAGAATTGGTCAAATATTAATAAGGGAGAGTTTTCTCTTTCCTATAAGCATTGTTCAATTGGCTCATTAGTGCTTTTAGCCTATTGAAGAAATTATTTTGGGACTAAATCATGGATTCCATACTCTTTCCTAAGTCAGTAGTTCTTCTTCTTGTTGTGAAACTTGAAAAATGGAGTAAGGATCTTGGGTTTGAAAATTTTAATATGATTTCGAGTCTTCTAGATTTTGAATTCACTGCTCGAGCCCTTCTGGGGCTTCCATCCTCTTTTCCCAGTCAATTGGTTCTTCTATTGATTGTTTGGGAAAATGAGTATATTAAGCTGAATGACGATATGGTTATTGATAATATGACTCAGGAGAGTTGTATCCCCACTGACTCTGTGAAGAGTGGAGATGATGATCATTCCAGTCTTGTTCATAATATTGAGACTGGGGCATATGTTGATTCGGATAAGACCGATTCGGCATACTTGGTTGATAAGAGTTAAAAAATGTCGAGTTGGTAATATCCGAGTCAAAAGAGGTCGGGGTAACATATGGAATACTATATGCATTGGAAAAATTATAGTTATAATCCACAACACAAAAAATGTCAAAAACAAAAACATACAAACAAACAAATAAAGAAAAAAATAGCCTAAGTTAGGGTAATCTTAGACATATACGACTCCTAACTAGTTAGACTGTCCACGGGGTATATTGCAGAATCTGACCGCAAGTTAATCGGCCAGTTAGGGGTAAGACCAGTGGGAGGTACTCGTGCCCAAGCAACAGACCTAATTATGTCAAACCACTGTTCTTCGAGGTTTCGCTTCTTAATCCCCAGCCTTTGACACTGATTTGACAGGAGTCAAATTCTAACAACTTTCCCCTAGGTCAGTCTCCTATTTGAGTCTGAGATGTCCCTAGGGCCAACGTTTACTCAATTTTAAGTTAGAATTGGGTTAGTGAGTGAGGAGATAGTTTGTGGGCTAAGCTAGGGTAATGACTTCCCCACCTTATCTTATTTAAGGATATGCCCTTAATCGTATTCATGCAAGTGTACAAGTATATAGAAAATGCAACACTTAAGTAATATAGATCACTCAAAATATATTTTCTAAACTATATGCTATTCACACATACCTTAGTTCCAGCACTCTTCAACAGCGATGTAAAAGGTAAACGAATTAGACACGTGCCTAAATGCAAAGTCTAAACTATTTTTAGCATTTAATAATCATCATTTTACTATTGAGTTAGAACAGTGTGCAGAATAGGTTAAACTGGAAAACTAAAAACTGAAGTAGCTAAATCTTGAATTTCAAGAAACCTACAAGAAACTACAGCTAGTAGTTCACCACAAATACTGGGAAAACGCGGCTTTTGCCACGTTTGCGCGATGCAGTTATGAGCTCTGATGCTCTGCCTTCTTGGACAGAGGCACAAAGTAGAAATATATCCACCACAGCTCACAGTTTCTAAATATTAGCCCCCGTACACAAAAATTGAGAAGAAAATGTTAAACCGTTTAAAGTAAATCAAAAGGAAAAAAAACTTACTATCCCCCCTCGGCAACGGCGCCAATATTTTCATTGAGGTTTTACCTGCACACAGAAAATAGTAGTTTAGATTTAAAGAATAGAATGTGAAGTTCTCAATACCATCATGATAGCAAGTGGCTATCGGGTCATGATCCACAAGGAGTGACTAGCGATAGAAGCGTTTAAATAAATTCGTTTCTTTAAGTTTACTAAAACAAGTTAAGATTTCTTCTCAGTTGTAGAAAATAAAGTAAAAGGCTAAGTTAATTTTAAGAAGAAGATGAAAGAATAAGATGTGGGATTGTTGTTGTTAAAGAGAATAAAAACTAAGTTGAAAAGAAAGAAATGAAAATAAGAGTTGATTTTTGAAATTGTTTTCTAAACTAAGAAATTGAAATAGAAAAGAAACATTTACTTACCTCTTCAGCATCTGCTTACCTTGGATCCGTCATGATGACTTACCTTGTCTTTGAAGGTGAGCAGAGCATGGTCTATAGGATCTTCCCCATTCTTGATCTACACTATTAATTAAAGGCCAAGCTAAACTAATAAAAGAATGGTTATCCATCACCATAAACCATCAATGATAATTGTAATGGTAAGGCAGTTTCGAGGCTATAGGATTCACTTGGATTACAAACGCGTTAGAGGAAGCAAATAAAAACAAGAATAAAGAAGAAAAATATAACTTTTGATTCAATAGAGTAACAATAAAAGAAAAGATGAATACTTACACCAGTGTCACTCTCAGTCCAAGCATCACTCTCATTCTTCCATGAAACTCTCCTCTCCTCTCAATTATATAAAGAAAAATAAAAATTATATTAAAAGAAAAGAAAGACCTAAGTTAAAAACTAAAATAAAATCCTAGCCTAAACTCTTTATTGAATCGTCCCTCGGTACCTCTGAATTTATAGTATTTATAACCAAAATGGACTGGGAAGAGGAGTATATAGATAAGGGGAGGGGAGCCTAGATTTGGAAGATTGTCGCGGGAACGCGGCTTGGGCGTTACAGATTCACTCACTAAAACTGCCACCTAAACTCTTCTTAGAGCATATTGCTCATATGGGGATGGCTAGTCCTTATGATATCCTGATTTAGTGAGAGTTGATAATTTTGTTTTATGTATCAAATACTATTTCTCAGTGCACTATATATATGTGTATTTTATGATTCCGATAATTAAAGTGATAACTGCTTTCTTTAAAAAAAATTTGAGTTTAATTTGCGTATTTGAGTATGTTAGCAGTGGACTCATTGGAGTCATAAAGTTGGACTTGTTAGAGTCATAAAGTCCTTGGAGTCATAAGGTTAGACTCGTTGGAGTCATAAAGTGAAAACTAGTTAGAATTGTACCTTATTTGTTCATAGGATATTTTCATGCCACACATCCACATTTGATCTATATCATTAAGGGTTCTGAAACTTGTGATATGAAAGGTCCTATCTCGATTATACAAAAGATAACGATTGCCATGTTCAGTGGCAGAGCATTTAATGGACCGGATTGCTTTGAAACGTGATTTATTGACGGTTAAAGTTTTGGTATCATAAAGTTATATATAATATCCTTCTAATATGACTTGCTTGGCCTAAGTGGGAGATTGTTAGACTTATTTGGATTAGGGTCTAAATTGATTTGGGCCTACACAAGTCTAATTGGATATCATACACCGTCTCTATAAGCCTATATTGTCAGGACCTAATAAATAATTGATCAAGCCTAATGGTCTCGGTCTAGACTCTTTTCAATTACACTTAGCCATTTATGTGAATAAATTTATAGTGTGGATATCATCTACACGTGTGAAATGTGTGAATTAATCAAGGGCCTAGATCTAAGATGAGTTGAATTAGGATTGCCTTGAGCCTATGAATGTCATGGAGTGGATTCCCTCTTCCACTACTATGACCTAATCTCTCTTGAAGGCCTCTCATCTCCTTTAAGGATTAAGAAGAGAAATTACTAGCTGGAGAGAAGAATCCCCTCCTTCAACTCTAGCGACCTCGAGATCGTGCAACCTTTAACATCCTTTCATGACGGAATCAGGTATACCTTAACTCTCCTTCTCTTTGATCTTGATAAAGAGGCTATTACATGCGGGGGATCATGTTTGGATAATTATTAGATCAACAAAACATTCCATATCGGTTCTATTAAGAACTGATGTGGAGTGTCATTTTTCCATGTCAGTTCTGTTTACTATCAATATGGATAATTAACATTCGGTTCTTTGCAGAACCAACGTGGAAAGTTGGTGAGTTACACTCGTATAAAAAATAATTTTTTTGAACCAACGTGGAAAGTTGGTGAGTTACACTCGTATAAAAAATAATTTTTTTGAACCAACGTGGAAAGTTGGTGAGTTACACTCGTATAAAAAATAATTTTTTTTATAACGTCGGTTATTCTAATAACTGACTTTAAATATAGATTTTTAACGTCGAGTTAAAACTAACGTTGAAAGTTCTGTTATCGTCGCCGGAATAGACGTCGAGTACTTTTTTTTTTCACCCAGTTTTTAACCAACGTGGACAATGTGGAATGTCTTTTCTGTTCTGTTCTAGTGTGACAAATTCTTATACTTCGTTACATCTTCTCTCCTCTCCAATGCCTAGTCTCAAAGTCCTCTCTAGCTTTCAGCCCTTGAAAACTAGATTCATCTGAACTTTTATGTGAGATGAAATTTGTGGTCACATGTCTAGGTTTCCGAAAAATAACAAACAATTGTCAAATATACATTATTAGATCTTTATTCTATAAAAAAATTATTAGATCTTTATCTTTATACAATAGATCAAAGCAATACCATTAAAAGATCAAGAAGGAAAAGAGAGCCTGAAAAAATTTTCTAGTTGACTAACTGTCACGCCCCACTTCCCAAAATACGGAATACGGGTACGTGACGATGGCCAGCAGATACTCACGAAGAGGGAAATCTCTTTCGTGAATACCTTACGCTGCAGGAAATGAGCCAAATTCTCGCACATATATACAAAAGACAACCAGAAGTTTCATTTCACATAAAAGACATACATCTAAAATAGTTTTTGTCTGGATACAAGATTGAAAATATAACAAAGCAGAAATAAAAGAAGATACAATTTTGGCATCAGGATATCATAACAAGACAAAATGCCAAATACATAAGATAAGAAACGTCGGACTCACGCCTGGTAATCTTCCTTGGTTCCTTCAAACAGTGGCTCGTCAGTCTCCTCAAGCTCTGATGCTGAAAAATCAATGTCCGTCAGAAGCGAACCAGCAAGTGCACACACGAGAAGAGGAAACAATAATATGAAAATGTGAAGGACAATATAAGCAGAGCACCGGAATCAATGAATCATAAATCTGACGGTAATATAAACTGGTAGGTAAGATATCAATGAGAGTAACAGAACAGTCAGGTGAAATAAGGTCATATATGTATACTATGACATGTATATAATGAGCATGAAGCACCCTGGACAAGTAACTGCCGTGTAACATAATCATAAAAACTTGAGATCACAAGATAAAATAACATGGTATGTCCAGGAATGTTATGTAGTCAAGATAATGCATGTCACATGAGTCAAGTGTCAGTATATTAAAAATACATCTAAGGTATTGGATCACTGAAGACAATACAGGATATGATGCAAGTGCATATGTCTAGCATATTTTTATTACTCTAACTAATGCAATCATCCTGTGCCCCATCCCACAGGACAACTGCATTTCAAACAAGTGATGCGTTAGTAAATCCTAATAGCAGGAAAAACAGTTCACTGTACTTAAGTATCACGTAACATGTATGAAAGCACACCTAGAGGGGGTGAATAGGTGTACGTGCTAATCTAGTGAACTAAATGCGCTAAATGCGAAAACTAATGCAAATTTTGCAACACACTTAATACAACACACAAGTGTAGCCGAATTCCCCGTGAAGGGTTCTGGACTAACTCCTCTTGATTCCCCTTGAATGGGTTGAGGTGCTATGTGAAGCTCTTGTGGTTAAGTATAAGTGAGGCACACACACAAGCAATCCAAGCAATATGAATCAATGTAAGGACAACACAAGCAAATAGATATGATATGGCAATATGAATTATGCTCAACACAAGCAAATATGATATGATGTTATGAATGATGCTTTGCACAATATAAAGAGAGAGAGTTTAGAGACAAGCGGATCAAACGCAAACACAATGATATGTTTCGAGGTTCGAGCACCTTGCTCTACATCCCCGCCTACACCACCGTGTAGGATTTCCAATCCACTATAACGTCCACCGAGGACTCCCACCGAGGGAACCTTCACCGAAAAGGATTTTTACAACAAGGGGAGTACCGAACTCTTCTCCCAATACAAACACCACCTTACACAAGAGGGGTAGGCCCTTAGCCAAACAACAACCGATCCACCTCACACAAGAGGGATACAAACCAACAATCAACTCCACCTCACCAAGAGGGAGTAAACACCAATCTCCACCTCTACCAAAGAGGGAGCAAACTCCAACCCAAATCAACAACCTCAACCTCTACCAAAGAGGGAGCAACTCAAGAAATCAAGGGTTTACAATAAGTGGTATATCTCAACCATAAACCTCTTTCCTTTTTCTTTTTCCACAAAACAAATGATCCTAATAGAATAGGATAGAAGATATAGCTCAAGTGTAGAATCAAGGTATTTTTGGAAACAAGCAACAAAAAAAAACTACTTGGGAAATATCTTGTAGATGATAGAAATAAAAGACCAAATCAATATCCCAAAAACCTAGTTTTCTTTGATTTTCCAAAACCCTTGAAAAACAAAAAGATGAAATCTTTTAGCACTTAAAACTCTTTTAAAAACTTCTTTTTAAAACCAGAGAGTAGGAAAAAATTAACTCTAAAAATCCTAACCAAAACCCCCAAGAAATGGGGTATTTATAGCCCAAACAGAAAACTAGCCGTTAGGCTGTTGTGGCAGCCTGACAGGCTACCGGTCGACCGGCCCGGTCGACCGCCAACGGTCAGAAATGTGACCGTTGGGCAAACACGGTCGACCGGCACGGTCGACCCAAATAAACAGAGAGCACTGCTCTCAGACCCGGTCGACCGCCCGGGTCGACCGTCCCAGTGCTGCCAAACGTGCACAGATCTGTGCACGTCGGTCGACCGACCCGGTCGATCACTTCATCCCAAGTCGACTAGGTCAGTTTGACTAGTCGACTGGTTGAAGCCTGGAACAGAAATCTGGGTTAGAAAAATAGTGTAAAATATTTTTCTAAAAATCTTTTAAGCCTTCTAAAAATCCACAAAACTTGTTTTAACATTTTATATTAAAACACAAACAAGTGATAAAAATTTCAAGACATATATCAATCATATTAATTCATTTTTGAGTCTTGCAAATTTTATCAAAACCAACACTTGTATTTTTATCAAACTTGATTTTTCAATACATGAATAGGAAAGTCAAAATAAGTTTGTCTAGGAAGTTAAAAGCATGTATGTATATCTAGAACATATCTAATATACATAAAAACTATTTAAACTTGTTTTGATCAAACTATTCATGAAAACCAAATCCAAAACATAAATCGTGTGTGTGTTGTGCACTTGAGCATATCAACTATTCTTATCTTTACAAAAGGATCTAAAACACACTATCTAAACTATGGATACCTAAGTCTTCTTGATGATCTTCATCTTCAAGTTGACTTGCTCCAAAACTCCATCCATGGGCTAGGCAATGTGTGATCTTGAAGCTTTGGCCCTGGAATCACTTTGCAAAGCTTCTAAACTCCTTTGTTGAAGCTAATCACCAACTAATATCTTGTTTAATGAATCTGAAACTTAAACACCACAAGATTATTAGTAAACATAACTATATGAGTTAATCATCATCAAAATTAGGGTGGAAGGCCTTTGGGCCAACAATCTCCCCCTTTTTGATGATGACAAAACTCATGGAGTTATATATGCATGGATTAAAGTTAAGCTTCAAAGAAGCTCCCCCTTAACTCTTGCATAAACAAATAAACAAAAGATATGCAATGAATGTACATAAACATGTATGCATCAACATGCATAAAACAAATAAACATGTTCTAGAAGCTCTAGATACCAATTAAATTAATAAAACATTAACAAAAACACTAGATGCTCTAGATACCAATAAAACTTAATATATGCAAAACATAAGCATGCATATATAAACCAAAATCTTTCTCCCCCTTTTTGTCACTCATAAACAAAGGGGTAAACAATCAAAAACAATAAAATGAGGGGTAAAAATCTTTCTCCCCCTTTTTGTCAATCAAAACAATAATATAATGTTCTCCCCCTTTTTGTCTAAAACAAAAAACAAAGTCAATAAGGGTGACTGTCAATTAGGATATCAATTGAAAATATGTCAATGAAGCATCTTGATACCAATTGAAAATAAACAAAGATTAATAAATGTTATATGCTATATATATTCATGAAGAGGAAGACGCTAAGTTAGCTTCCCTACACATATACATTACATGAAAGAGGGATGTTAAGCCCTAATTCACATAACACACATTATGTAATGCATAAGAGGAGATGTGAAGCTCCCCTTACACACGTGTACCACATAAAGAAGAGATGTTAAGCTCTTCAATACAAGATACACTCATCATGAATCTATATGTAGAAGAGATGTTAAGCTCTCCTTGCATATAATCAATACAAATCAAACTTTTGTATTTTTCTTTAAACAAAATTTTTAGATACCAATTTAAAACACAAGACATCATGATATCAAAAGATAGTATTTTTCTTTTTAAGTCATATAAACAATTGAAATGACTATTTTCTATCATAAAGCAAGGGAGTGGAAAACTAAATACCAATTGAAATATGAAAATCGAATTTTCTCCTTCTTTATGAAATACCAACAAAAACTATGCGTAGGCATGAAATAAGATACCAATTGAAAACTAAATCAATTGAAATGAAGTTGAAGCTCAAGTTCTAGCATAAACAAAATTTGTGCTCAAGATATAGATATATAATAGTACAAATAAAACAAGTATATGTGTATGAAATAGAATGAGTACCAATCACAAATAGATGATACCAATTGAAAATATACATACACAAACACATATGAGTATACAAAAGAATCAAGATTGATACCAATTGAAAGAGTTCAATGATACCAATTGACATAACAATAAAAGCATGGTATAACTCATATGAAGAATACGAACTAGTTAAAATGGAAATTTTTGTTAACTAGTACGAAATCCTTCAAGTAAGGAATAAACTAAAAATAATTTTCATAAAACATGAAATCCACATGATAATCAACACTCTAATTAAATTAGGCATAAATATGACTCATGAAAATAAAACATGAGCAAGCAATAAATGTGAGTGTACAAATAAAGTGTGAATATCATAATTATGAAAATTTTTCATTAAGCTCAAATATTCCTTAAACATGAAAAGATGAAAACACAAAAATCATCTAAACTATTTAATCTTCAAGGCATATGTATGTCTAATATAAACTAAAGTATACATACATATCCAAAATACAACCAGTCCACAAAATATATGCATTAAGGCACGTGGCTCAAAAGGATAAACATGTATATCTAATAGTTTGGACAAGATAGACATATACATGAAGTTAAACAATTAAACACAAAATCAAGAAAAACTAAATTTTCACCAAAACAAATTTCAATTCAAGGTATATGTATGAATTGTCAAACATAAAGTATACATACATATCCCTAAACACAATTGAGTCCATATATAGATTTGCATGAAAGGCAAATGACTCAAGGGGTATACATGTATATCTTAAAGTTTGGCAATACAAACATATACATGAAGTGAAACACACAATCATAAAACAAATTCAAAAATGAGAATACAAGTTTAAAATGTATGAATCATCAAAACTAGACTATACTAGCACATCTAATGGGTTCAAATACGCATTCAAGCACAAACATATATAGATTTATTTGTGCCCACTATATGTACAAGTATAAATCTTCTAGTTATAATGAAAACTAACATCTAAACATGTAATCAAGGCATAAAGCATAAAAACAAATCATTTAGACAAGGATTTATACTAGTGTCGTAAACATGATAAACATAAACATGATTATTATGAATATCCATATGTTATTAGATTTATGATGTACATGATAGCTAATCAAATACGAGAACACAAAATAATAATTCATATTAAACATGGGTGTCTTAAATACTATACATGTATGTCAAGAATCTAATTATCATGGCATTTTCATACTAATCACTAAATAATGAAACATGCTATAAATCATGAATATTAAAAGCAGGAAAACAATATATAGGAGTTAGGAATCGTTACCAAAAACCTAGAAGGCAACTTTCCTTATCTCCAAAACATGGTGGTCATCTCCACCAACCCTTCCCTTGAAAGTGATGCATCCAATTGATTTCCATGAAGCTCGGAACGCATCCACTCCAAAGTGTCATCACTCTCACGTCATGTGAGAGCCCATACCTACATCAAAAATCTTAGGGGTGGTCTTTGGTACCCATATCTTATTGGGTCCATGGGGGTTAGTACCTTCTCTAACCCAAACAAAATTCTTTGCTAAATTTGAAGTATGTAGTCTATCATAGCAAAATTTAGCAAGGTGGCCCTTACGTCCACAATGTGTATAAGTGTACACATGAGCATACATAGAGTGATGGTGTCCGTGAGGAGCATGTGTATGCCGTGGAGGGTGTGCATGAATAGATGGAACTTGTTTCTTTCGAAACAAAGTTTCCAAACGTGTATGCCCAACAACACATTGGCTCAAAGTAGAGCCCAAACAATCAACCTTCTTCTTAAGTAAGCAAATATCATCATTAATCTTAAAAGAAGAAGTGTGGCATGCAATAGGTGAAGTGTGTGATACTACCCTAGCATGGCAAACATGTGCATCAATCTTATTTTGCAAAACATCATTTTCTTTAAACAAACATTTAAATCATTTGAAATAGAAATAATTTTATTTTTCAAAGCAACATTCTCTTTTAAAACAAAATCAATTTTTGAAGACAAAACATCATTATTTTTCACAAGAGTTTCACAATCATTTTTAGATTTTAAAACTTTATTTTCTTTTAGGGCAAGATCAAGTTGAGACCTTAATGAATCCCTCTCATTAGAAATCTCCTCTTTCTCTTGCAAAACAACATCAAGTCTAGCAATCAAATTTTATTATCATTGTTAAGGCCTAGACTTTTCTTTTTCAACAAATTATATTTTTCAATAAGTTTTTCACAAACAATAGATAGTTCTTCATTTAAAGTATGGGGATCAACAAAATCATTTGAAGAACTAGCACAATCATTACTATCTAGTTGAGATTCCGAAAGTATCTCAAGGGAGTCATTCCCTTAGACCGTATAGCATTGTTGCGGCTCGGATTCATCTCCACTAGATTCCTCTTGTTGGATAGGCATTTGAAGCTTGGAGGTGGTGGTTGTTGTCAACTTGTTCCACATTGCAAAGGCGGAATCAAGGTTAGAAACACTCATAAGATAATCTTTAGATAAAGTGCTTCTAATGGCCTCAAGGGCTTGTGCATTGGCTCCTATATGCTTGCGAACTCCAAGATAGCATTTCTTGGTGGCCGCAAGAAAGACATGCAAACCTAGGGTCTTCAAATAGCTACTCATCATAACCTTCCAAATCTCAAGTCTAGAACTGTCAAACATAGGAGGGCTATCCATGAGGGCAAACTAAATGTGTGCAAACAAACAAATGCAAACAATAGATTAGCCTAAAATGAGGATCTTTAACTCTAGGTTGTTAGACCCAAAATCAGAGCACTTGGCTCTGATACCAATTGAAAGCACACCTAGAGGGGGGGTGAATTGGTGTACGTGCTAATCTAGTGAACTAAATGCGCTAAATGCGGAAGCTAATGCAAATTTTGCAACACACTTAATACAACACACAAGTGTAGCCGAATTCCCCGTGAAGGGCTCTGGACTAACTCCTCTTGATTCCCCTTGAATGGGTTGAGTGGTTAAGTATAAGTGAGGCACACACACAAGCAATCCAAGCAATATGAATCAATGCAAGGACAACACAAGCAAATAGATATGATATGGCAATATGAATTATGCTCAACACAAGCAAATATGATATGATGTTATGAATGATGCTTTGCACAATATAAAGAGAGAGAGAGAGTTTAGAGGCAAGTGGATCAAACGCAAACACAATGATATGTTTCGAGGTTCGAGCACCTTGCTCTACATCCCCGCCTACACCACCGTGTAGGATTTCCAATCCACTATAACGGCCACCGAGGACTCCCACCGAGGGAACCTTCACCGAGAAGGATTTTTACAACAAGGGGAGTACCGAACTCCTCTCTCAATACAAACACCACCTCACACAAGAGGGGTAGGCCCTTAGCCAAACAACAACCGATCCACCTCACACAAGAGGGATACAAACCAACAACCAACTCCACCTCACCAAGAGGGAGTAAACACCAATCTCCACCTCTACCAAAGAGGGAGCAAACTCCAACCCAAATCAACAACCTCAACCTCTACTAAAGAGGGAGCAACTCAAGAAATCAAGGGTTTACAATAAGTGGTATATCTCAACCACAAACCTCTTTCCTTTTTCTTTTTCCACAAAACAAATGATCCTAATAGAATAGGATAGAAGATATAGCTCAAGTGTGGAATCAAGGTGTTTTTGGAAACAAGCAACAAAGAAAAACTACTTGGGAAATCTCTTGTAGATGATAGAAATAAAAGACCAAATCAATATCCCAAAAACCTAGTTTTCTTTGATTTTCTAAAACCCTTGAAAAACAAAAAGATGAAATCTTTTAGCACTTAAAACTCTTTTAAAAACTTCTTTTTAAAACCAGAGAGTAGGAAAAAATTAGCTCTAAAAATCCTAGCCAAAACCCCCAAGAAATGGGGTATTTATAGCCCAAACAGAAAACTAGCCGTTAGGCTGATGTGGCAGCCTGACAGGCTACCGGTCGACCGGCCCGGTCGACCGCCAACGGTCAGAAATGTGACCGTTGGGCAAACACGGTCGACCGGCACGGTCGACCCAAACAAACAGAGAGCACCACTCTCAGACCCGGTCGACCGCCCGGTCGACCGTCCCAGTGCTGCCAAACGTGCATAGATCTGTGCACGTCGGTCGACCGACTTCTTCCCAAGTCGACTAGGTCAGTTTGACTAGTAGACTGGTTGAAGCCTGGAACAGAAATCTGGGTCAGAAAAACAGTGTAAAATATTTTTCTAAAAATCTTTTAAGTCTTCTAAAAATCCACAAAACTTGTTTTAACATTTTATATTAAAACACAAACAAGTGATAAAAATTTCAAGACATATATCAATCATATCAATTCATTTTTGAGTCTTGCAAATTTTATCAAAACCAACACTTGTATTTTTATCAAACTTGATTTTTCAATACATGAATAGGAAAGTCAAAATAAGTTTGTCTAGGAAGTTAAAAGCATGTATGTATATCTAGAACATATCTAATATACATAAAAACTATTTAAACTTGTTTTGATCAAACTATTCATGAAAACCAAATCCAAAACATAAATCGTGTGTGTGTTGTGCACTTGAGCATATCAACTATTCTTATCTTTACAAAAGGATCTAAAACACACTATCTAAACTATGGATACCTAAGTCTTCTTGATGATCTTCATCTTCAAGTTGACTTGCTCCAAAACTCCATCCATGGGCTAGGCAATGTGTGATCTTGAAGCTTTGGCCCTGGAATCACTTTGCAAAGCTTCTAAACTCCTTTGTTGAAGCTAATCACTAACTAATATCTTGTTTAATGAATCTGAAACTTAAACACCACAAGATTATTAGTAAACATAACTACATGAGTTAATCATCATCAAAACTAGGGTGGAAGGTCTTTGGGCCAACAATGTAATAACAGAAGTGTGCATAAATAACAAGATCACGTGTGGCATCCAAACTCATAAGGGTCGCCCTTCTAAGCATACCTCTCTGGATTTCCCCTGCTACAGTCTCCCCCAATAAACCCCGGCTTGGTTAATTTTATTGATTAATTGCAAATGCAAACGGTGTGTTACTCAGTGTTACAGGATCATAAATCGGTATCAAGAATATCAACATTAGATAGTGAACACAATGTGTATCAAAATCACGGGACGATGTAGATAGTGACAATATCAAGTGATAAATATATAATTGTGCAAGTGATACCAGATACATACAAAATATTGCAAGTAATATCAGTAACATGTAATCTAAATGTCAAAGTTAAATGGTCATAATCATGTGTTCATAATCCGATAAGATAACCTCGAATAATTACTCAGAATATAATGGTCAATTTCCTCGATTAATTTTTTGTAGTATCAGGATTACAATGTCAGTCGATATGCAACCTTTAACTATCAATCTTTCTTCATTATTATCTAGTCATGCTCAAGATCCAGATCAAAGTATTTATCATGATCAGTATAAATTTCATTGCCAGTACATCAGTCTATTACATACAAGTAATCATGTTGATTTTAGTTGGATGTATGCAAGTACAAGAATGAGATGCAAACACGATATATAAGGTAATGATCACGAGATAGAATGCGTGATAATATCAAGAAATACAAAGATTAATAATATATATGGATTTAAGAACAAGATAATGATATAAATGTGATCACATAATGATATAGACAATCATGAATATGATATTTAGAAATTATAGTTAAGAGACAGAGTTAAAACCGACACGAAAGTCAACGAGAAGAGAATCGTGTACACTTGCCTGATGTCGTTGGAGTCTAAATTCCCGTAACTGCAACCGGCTCTGGGTAAAATTCGCGGCCTAAATATTATGTGAATTAATTAGAGACTTGACATGTTCTTATTCAGTGATAAGTTAAGTGATAATGTATTTTTTACTATTTATTATAATTTTGGTTGGTTAATATTTTCAAATAATTTAATTTCTGAATTTATAGTAACTATTTAAAACATAATTCATACTAAAATACTTGCATAAGCTAATAAATTGATATATAATAATTACATATTACTGAATAATGAATTTCATTTTTTTATGTTATTTAGTAATTTATTGGTCATTTTTAAATAAATTATCATTGAATAGTAATTACAAAATTATTTAATTTCATGTTATTCTAAGTAATATTACATCAAAATAATTTTATAGAGTTTCAAATTTAGTTTGTGATTTTCTGTGAATTTTCTAAAATTTTCTGTGAATTTTCAGGAATTTTCTAAATTAAAATAAACCTAAAAATCAATAAAAGTAAATAAAAGCTTAACGGGTCTGTTGCTACAGTAATGATTTTGGGTCTGATGCTATAGTAAATGCTACAATAATTTTTCTACTTATTTTTATTTTATTTATTCCTTTTCTTTCTTTTTCTCTTTTTCTTTTTTTCTCTTTTTTTATTTATTGGGTCGGGTTCGGGTCTGTAAAACAGACCTGAACTGGGTCTGTTGGCCAGACCCGCTGGCCTGGCCTGACCAGAGCTGGCCCAGGCCAGGTCTGGCTGGGCTGGCCAGACCAGACCTTGGCCTGGCTCGGCCAAGCCCAGGTTGGGTCTGGTCTGGCCTGACCAGGCTCGGGTCTGGTCTGGCTCAGGCCAGACCTAGCCTGATCCTGTGCTGTGCACAGTGCAGTGCACAACACAGTTCAGTTTTTGATTTTTTTTCCGATTGAAAATAAATTTCTAAAATTAATTAAAAATCATGATAATTAGGAGACATATTCTAGGTGTTCTACAAAATTTTATTGTGATTTTATCATGTGTTTTATATGGTGAAATTAAAGCTAACATGTAACACATACTACGTGTTCGGTGAAATGCCACAACGAACTAAATTCTAAAAAATGCAAAATAAAATACCTAGAGCGCTTCCCTTCAGTCTGAATCTTCTTCTCCTCGTCCAGCACTTCAGAATCTCGCCAAATTTGAAAGAGGGAGAGATATTGTAGTGGAAGAAAGAAAGAGAAGTTTGGGTTTTGCAAGTGACTTGAGATAGTGAGATGTCCCTTTTATAGGCACCACACACGCCCCTAAGCCCCCCTGAGAGTTGGGCTATGTGAGAGGAGTAGTGGGTTCAGTTTGGGTGAGTGAAAATGAGAGGGAGAAAGTGTAGAAGTTAGAGAGAATGTGAGAAGTTGGAGAAGATGGGGGGAGTTGAAAGGAGGTTTAAATAAAGGCATGGCTTTTAAACCACATGCCAATGTGGCAAAGCGGTCTGGGCATTCTGATATGTGGGCGGGGCTATGGGCGCGAATCTGAGAATAAACAATCTTTTGCTTTCAATTTTGGAAGAATAAAGGGGCAAAGAAATAGGGCTAAATAATTATCTTTACCCCTTCAAACAAGATGCCAAGAAGGCAACATGGCTAGTGCATGCATTCCATTTCTAATGGCGTAAAAACCAGAGCCATCGGCCTTAATTCCCGCACGAACATCAAAGCCCAATAAAGAGCTGACGCGTGGATTGCCGCTTCGGAAGCGTCAAGGACGCAAGTCCCCAATCGTCAACGCCGACTTGGCATTTCAAGATATTAATGTCAAAGCCCAATGAATAGCTGATGCATGGATTGCCGCTTCGGGAAACATCGAAGGACACGAGTCCCCAATCGTCAACGCCGGTTTGGCATTTAAAGATCTAACAAGATCTTTAAGACGAGCTGCATGTAACGCTTGGGAGGTTGCGTCAAGCGCAGACTCAAAGGTCGCGTCCTGAAACCTGCGTCCCATCATGAACCTGAAGGCTGCGTTCTTTTCATTCCTGTTAAGAGATCCATGACCGCGTCTCTTGGAGTGGTTCAGAGCCGCGTCCCCTCAACGATGGGGTCCATTCCGAGGTTGTGTCTTGAGCTCACATCAACTTGCAAAAAACTTGAAAGCTGCGTGCTGAAGCTTGTGTCCTCAACAACCAGAGAAGGCCTATGTCATTTACGTGGAGCCCGGAACTGCGTCTCCTTTACGAGATGACAGTCGTGTCTTTATCGTAAACTCAATATAGCTTGAGTTTACGCCTTATCAAGGGACCAGAGCCACGTCTCTACTGAGCTAGTGCCGCATCCTCATTAACTAGCTGAGATCCATGCGTCAGTCTTGAGGAGCCTAAGACAGCGTCCCCACTGCATCCTGAATTCTGCATCCTGATAGAATTAAGGGCCGCGTCCAGGGATCCGCGTCCTTCCATAATCAGAGCCGCGTCTTTATCAAAAAGGAGATTTCGCGCGTCTTCACGACGTCTCCATTAGCGGGTCAGAGTCGCGTCTCCATTATAAATCAGAGCCGCGTTTCGCTCAAGAACTCAGTTCAGCCTGAGTTTATTATTCATGGCCGACTAAAGACTACATTTTACAAACAGTCAAAGATTTCGGTTATGAAAGATTGAACTCATCTACAGTGAGCAAAAAAAACTTGAAATGGCGCAAAATTTTAAAGACTTTTATTATTTGATTCAAAAATGGTAAAAGTTGTTGGCCCAATGGCCTTCCACTCTAGTTTTGATGATGATCAACACTCATGTAGTTATGTTTACTAATATTCTTGTGTTTCTAAGTTTCAGATCATTAACAGGATATTAGTTGGTGATTAGCTTCAATAAGATGATTAGAAGCTATTCATGATGATTCCGGTGCCAAAGCTTAAAGATCATACCTTTGCACTTGGAGAATCACGGAGTTTTGGAGCAAGTCTACTTGAAGATGAAGATCGTCAAGAAGACTTAGGTATCCTAATTTAGATTATGAGTTTTAGATCCATTTGTAAAGCTTAGTATAGTTGATATGCTCAAGTGCACAAACACACACGTTTTATGTTTTGATGTGTGGTTTCATGAATAGTTTGATCAAAACAAGTTTTCAAGATTTATATGTATAGTAGATGTTTTCTATTTATACATACATGCTTAACTTATAGACAAACTTATTTTGACTATCCTATTCATGTTTTGGAAAAATCTAGTATGATAAAATACAAGTTTTGTTTATGATAAAAATACAAGAGTTGGTTTTTGGTATTTCTATCATGCATATCCTTTAAACCAAAACCTTGTTATATGCTAGATATCAAAAACATAGATATTTCATTATGATTGTGTAGTGGATCATATCCATACACACTATGCTTTAATAAGTTCAAAATATCTTGTTTTTGTATTTTGTGAAGTTATGGAAAAACAAGTTTTAGAAAAATATATTTTTAGAAAAACAGTTTTTATTGTGATTAAAACTATTTAGTGGATTTACTGTGAATTTATGGGATTTTTATTGAGTGAAAAGACCTATTTTCAAATCCCGTATCTGTGCAGTTCTGCACTGTGCCTGCCAGGCCAGTTCGGTCGACCGGACCGGTCGACCGCACCATGTGGCCGGTCGACCGGATCGGTCGACCGATGTGCACAGACGTGCACGCTGGCTACACATTGTAGTCGGTCGACCGGACCGGTCGACCGAGTTGAGAGTTCAACTCTCAGGATGTTTCGGTCGACCGGGCCGGTCGACCGCTAGTGCCCAACGGTCACTTTTCTGACCGTTGGCGGTCGACCGGGCCGGTCGACCGACGCCTGTCAGAGCTGCCAGCTCAGCTCTAACGGCTAGTTTTCTGTTTGGCCTATATAAACTCCATCTCTTTGGGGATTTTGGCCAAGTTTTTTAAGGAGAAAAATTTCTGGTTTCTAGAGGTTTTAAAACAAGTTTTCAAAAGTGTTTGGGCTTTAATTCTTCAATCTTTATTGTTTTAGGTTTTTGAAAAAATCAAAGAAAAGAATATTTTGGGAGATTTGTCTTGGTTTTCATTCTATATCTTTTGGAAGGATTTTCCCAAGTGATTTTCTTTGTTGCTAGTTTTCCAAACACCTAGTTTTCCACACTTGAGCTATCTTCTATCCTAAACTATTAGGATCTTGTTTTTGTGGAAAAAGAAAAGAGAAAAAGAAAGAGAAGTGTTTGAGGTTGTTTGTTGTAAACCTCATTGTTGTAAACCCTCCTTTATTTGTTGTATCCCTCTTCGGTAGAGGTGATCGGAGTGGTATTGGTTGTGAGCCACTTTGGTAGAGGTGGAGTTTGGTTGTGAGCCTCTTCGGTAGAGGTGTGTGGATTGGTTGTTGTATTGGCTACGGGCCTAACCCCTCGGTTGTGAGGAGGTTGTTGTTGAGAGAGGAGTTTGGTACTCCTAGAGCTGTAAGAAATCCTCTTCGGTAGAGGTTCCCTCGGTGGGAGTTGAGATAGTGGAAATCCTACACGGTGGTGTAGGCGGGGATGTAGAGCAAGGTGCTCGAACCTCGAAACAAATCTTGGTGTTTGCGTTTTGATCCATTGTCTCTCTAACTCTCTCTCTTATAATTGTGCAAAGCATCATACTCATCATCATATCACACTTGCTTGTGTTGAACATTGATTCATTCATATCATATATTGCTTGTGTTGTGCCTTGCATTTCTTATTGTCATATCTATTATATGCTTGGCTTGATTGTGTGCATTTTATATTGCTTGGATTGCTTGTGTGTGTGCCTAACTTATACTCATCCAACAAGAGCTTCACATAGCACCTCAACCCATTTCAAGGGGAATCAAGAGGAGTTAGTCCAGAGCCTCGCAAGGGGAATTCGGCTACACTTGTTGTATTGTATCAAGTTTGTGCAACATTTGCATTAGCTTCCGCATTTAGCGCACTTAGTTTGCATTTAGTTTATTAGATTAGCACTTACACCTATTCACCCCCCCCCTCTAGGTGTTTTTTCAAAAGTCATACGACACCCTTGACAAATAGAGTGTTAAAAAAAAGGGGTGAATAAATACAAAAAGGAGAAGGAGGTTAATAATCTTGCTTCGCCAAAGAACGGATTTGTTCTCTGAGACAGTGCATCTCATGCTGACATGCCTTCTCAGCCTCCATCAGAGCTTTGACCCGTAGCTCTTCCTCAGATAAAAATCTCTTCGCAGCCAGCTGCGCTTGAAGAGACTCCAACCTGGAGGAATGAGTGGAGAGGCTTTCTTCAGCCTGCGTCCTAGCATTTTCAACTCCTCCAGCCTTTTTCTAGCAGCGGCAAGCTTCTGCTCATTAATCTCGATCAAGACTTGTGCCCTGGCTATGGTAGCTCGAGCAGTGGTAATAACATGCTCTCCACTCTGTATGATGATTTCAGATTCCTTCGAATCGCCAATCAGCCTTTGGCAGTCAGCATGGAAATCTAGAGATGGCAGGCCTCTTCAGCTATTTGTTCCTCCATCTCCTTTCGCTCATATTCTTGAGCGGCAAGAAGCTTATTCAGGGTTATCCGAGCCTCCTCTATTGAACTAACATTTTTCAGAGTCTTGAGCTCCTTCAGGTGGCTCCCCAGCTGCTCCACCAGCATCAGGCATGTCCTAGCCTGCGAAGGACTCCTAGTATGACCGATGTTCTCGATCTGATTTTCAAGAAGTATTCGGGCAAACTCGAAAGAGCTGCCCCAAGAAAGGATGAGGTCAATACAAGATCGCACGGAAGTAAAGAATTGCTGCACCATTTGACGTGCTAGCTCTTCCATGATGTTATTAACTGGAGGGAACTCTGCTGATGTACTCCCGGACCCCCTTTCCATGACAGGGCGAGAGACGGGAATCAATTCAGGAGTAAGGCCGACGATAGGTTCGTCAGGTACTGAGATGGTCGCCGACACTTCCGGGGCGGTTATGGTTGTAGCGGCCTCCGCTGCGACTGGAGTAACAGTAAACCTTGCGACATCGGGTACACCGGTCGAGGTTTGAACTGTACTGCCTTCTGCGTCAATGCTTGCCACAGGATTCTTTGCTTGAGCTACTCCAGCACTCTCTGCAAACCACCGAAACATCAACCATGATAATAAAAAGGAGGATATTTAATGCATCAGTATTCTCTTACCAAGTTGAGGATCTGAAGATGGCGATTTCCTGGACAGATCTTGTGGAGTTGAGACCGCCTGAACTTTGACAATTGCACTCTCTTAAGGCATTCTGGTAGTAGGAGCCTCAAGGCCCTCCTGCTAGGCCAACTTTTGTATCATTTCCTCAATCTGAGAGGAAGTTGTAGCTTCACTGTCGACAGCCAGCCCTATAGCACAAAGTCAAAAGGAAATGTCAGAACCCTTCCCTAGCTAAAGGAGAAGCCGGTTTAAAAAGACAAGGAGAGTACCTTCAGTAGCAGCGATCGTTGCTATTGGCGAAACCGTCACAAGGTCACACCCTTGTATCTCTTCCTCTAAAATATGCGAGAATTTGCTCGTATCTGGGAGAGCGGGTTCATCGCCAAAATCGACTTCATGGCCAGAATAATATTCATGCTCTTCGGACGATGAAGACGACAGTTCAACACAGGAGGCCTCAGCGATCGAAACCTTACCACCAAGTACCCCAGTAGTAGGGCTGGGATTGACATCCCGCGAGCTAGGTATCAATACATTAGGAGACCCAGGCTGTTGCACCTCATCCCTTCTCTCTTGAACTGAAGAAGACCTCGGCTGAGTTGAGACCCCTGGAATCTCAACATCATCCCTTCCCACCAGGTCAACTTCGAATCGCTCAGCCTCCTCAGTCATGATGGGTTCACCTGCAAGCTCCCCTTCTTCTAAGATCACAGGGCCCCTGCTGCATAGTCCGTGAGGACGAAGAAGGGGGATCTCCTCTTCCTCTTCCTCTTCCTCCCTCTGCCCCTTAACACCAGAAGGGACTACCTCAGGCATTGAAGCTTCAGCCTCCGGTTCTCTCCTAGCCTTCTTCAGGATAGGCTCACCCTTGGAAGTAGAGCCATGGGAACGTTTAGACACAGCCTGCCGACTCTTTTTAATGGGTGGCTCTTTGGGTGCTGCTGCTCTCGATCCCGTCCCTGCTTCCCCTCCTGCTTCTTTCTCGGCTGCCTGGTATTCCTCTATACCCTGCGCGCGTTTGTTGGACTCCAATTTGTCCTTATAAGACACCTTGATGCTCTTAATGCATGAGATATTTATTGAGAAATCAGGCATCTTGCTATCCAGGGAGTACCAAGTATAGAAGCTAAGGCTAGTGTAACAGTTGGGCGTCTTGTGAGGCAAGCTGAAAATAGCTTTTGTCCCTCCAGCCACACTATAATATCATGCCCAAGCACCTTCAAACAAGTTCTCGCTGAAGGAGAGGTCAGCGTTGGGGTTACCGATGTACAGTTGACCATAACCGAACTGTCGAGCAAAACGACTCGGCATGTAAGGCTCGATCGTACATGAATTCCCTTGTCGGAAGAGTAGATACCCAGGCCGAATATTAATCAGCCATCAGAAGACTCCCGATGGCAGTCTTGTGAAGTCATCTGGCCCCGCAAGGTCAGAAAATTTATCCCCGTAAGATTCACCAATAATCTCGGGGAAGCAACGGTCGAGCTGGTAGTTCCAAGTGTTCAGAATACATTTTCGGATGTAGAACATATAGTAGTTGGACCAGCTCGAATTCTCCAGCTTTTGCACAAAAGGGACAAACCCCTCAGACAGAGGCATCGCCGTCATCAGTGGAGGGCAGTGCATAACGTACCAAGCCACCAAGTACGTATATGGAAGCTCGATCCTGGGGTTAGGAGTCTTTACTCTTGGCCTTTCCTCCGAATCAACCTCTGGTCTACCCTCATAGTCGACAATCGCCTCCACCTGGCACAGGCTTTTAACCAGAGCCCGTAATCCACTTTGAATTCTAGTCACCATTGCTGGAAGAAGGGCGATAGACTTTCCGTAAGCCGACAAAACCGCCGGGTACACTACATCAGTGACAATTACTTCATGTGGCAGTGTTGGCACTACACAACGCTTCAGCCATAGCATATGAAAGCCCTCCAATAGCGCCCGGTCAGAAATGGGAACTCGGGTTTGATGATGAAAACTTTCAAAGACCGTGTCAGACTTGAAAGTATCCTCATTTGACTCCGTGGTATAAGAGCTTGCAGAGACATTAATCCTCTCAATAATTTCTTCGTCAGTACTAGCAGCCAGGCTGGTCACTGGGCTGTCCTTCTCATTTATACCATTGAACAGGTAACTTGCCTAGGACATCTGCTTGACACCCCTGATTCTCCAGGAGGTTATTTGGCCGCAGATGTGGAAGTGACACAATACTTCCCAGTATCGTATACTTGAGGGTTCTCCTTCTTCAAGAGATGAAGTTCTTCAGAAATTGGAACGTATTTTTCATAAGGGGCATCTCCCATAACAAGCCCCGAGACTTCATACAACTCATGAAGAGCGAGCCCCATTTCTTCGACTGGAGTAAAAAATGTGCCCGTCAAAGGATTATAGTGCTCCAAGATGCCATAGAAATTATGGGAGCTTTGCGAGAGGCCATATTGCACAGCCCTAACCGAGTGGTATAACCCCACCTGTTCCAGCAGAGCTCCAAACTCGACAAGGATAAATCCGACCATCCTACCCTACCAGGATCTGTTGGAAGAATGAATCCACCAAAGCGGGCGGAAGTCGACGGGAAAATCACCCCTAGCCTTCATGAACTGATTAATGAAGGTAGTGCCAAGGTGAGGGGTCTCTCCTCTCGGATATTCAGACCTGACCAATTCGGGGAATTAACCAAAGACCTCTTTCCCATGGCCGGCCGAGTATACTTCTTTGGCACCTAGTTTGCAAAACGAGACACCGGAGACAAATCGAGAAAGATCCCAGTCCATCGCGCGGTGAACAGACATATGCTGAAGATAAGATAAGGGATATATCCTTTCCATATTGGTGATCAGTATCTAATTTTGCATAATTTTCATCACATTCTCATATCTATTTCATGTAGTATTTTGCTAATAAAACCTTGCTTGCTTGATTCTAGGTCCATGGTGTGCACATGAGGAAGAAGACTTAAATCACCATTTATTGGTGATTAAAAGCCTACCAAGTAGCCTTTGACTTTAGATTGAAGATTTTTTCAAACCAGGGCATTAAATTGTAAATCCAGGAGGTCAGGTGGACAGAACTCAGACTGGGCGACGCACTGCCCAAAACTGGGCGCGCGCCGCCCAGCCAGGGCCGCGGAAACACGGCCCAGGCCACGTTTCCGCGGCACTTTAGGCGCGCGCGCTCCCGTTTTGGGTCACGTGCTGTTCACGTGGCCCTCTTTGCCCTGGTGCCTATAAAAACCCCCCAGGGGTCTTCAGTTGGAGCAGATTCAGAGTTAGAGCAAGTTGTGTAGCTTTATTTTTAGTTTGTAGTTGTTGTTGTTCTTCTTCTTCTACTTTTAAGTTTTAGCCATTAGAGTGAAAGAGAGAGTGTGTGTGTAAAGTGTTGTATTTGAAGGGTGACAAGATAATGCAAGTACTACTTCTCTTCCTTCTTTCCAATTTACTTATCTTTGCCATTTACTTTTACTTCTTTGTTGTAGTGTAACTCCTTTCTTCTTCACCTCTTTTATTTTACTTTCTTTTAGTGTAACTCCCTCTCTTTAACTTTTCTTTTCTTTTGTTTTCTTGTAGTGTAACTCCCTCTCTCACTTCTTTTCCTTTATTGTTTCTTTTACTTTTATGGCTAACTAACTTTTCATTAGCATGGCTAACTAACTACTAACCTACTAATTTCTAACACTTGATTAATAACCCAAATGAGTCAATAGTGTCAAACAAGCCTTGTGCAAACAAGAGCTATGGCATCTTAAGACGAGGGTTCTAACTCTAATTTACCTATAAGTATTTACTTTCTTATACTTCATGCTTAATGAGTTTTGATGATTTATGAGTTGTGTACTTTACTTGTTATTGTGAGTTAGAGACTTCTCCTTTTAACTTTGTCGATACCAATAGTGCACTCGAGTCTTCCCTTATTCTCGCCTTCTATCAGATCTTGATAAGGGAATGTCCAAGTTTTTACCGTGTAAAGCTAAAGTTTTAGGATGAACTTTCACTCGATTTCCACGTGAATAGTTCCAATGCAAAAGGTTTGTATTCGCCTATGATCCATCGTGAGGCTATCTTCCAAAAGTTAGAAATTAGTGGGAGCACTTAGTAGAAAGTTAGCCATGCATTTTTACAACTAAGAAAAAAATCACTTTACAAACAACCAAAACATTTTCCAACAATTCATCAAACAACTTGTTTTCACTTTTTAATTCTTTATTTGGACACAAAGAACTTTCTTTCTTCTTGAACTTTGAAGCCGCATCAAGCTTCCATCGCTCTCCCTCCTTGTGGATACGACCCGTATAGCCACTTCGCTACTACGGAAGAATCGCAAAAGCAGTAACATCAACCCACACTTCCTTCTTTTATCTTAGTACTTGCTTTTTGCCGATCAAATTTTGGCGCCGTTGCCGGGGAGGGAACGGTTTTATTATTCACTACTAAAAATTGTTCTTTGTTTTTGTGTGTAGGAGAAGTACCAAGGAGCTCACTATCACGGGAAGCGAAGGAGGTGGCCAAGGACATTGCGCGAGGAGTCATTTGCCCTCAGAAAAATTCGTGTAAAAGCGAGTTTTTCCGATTGAAGTACTAACAAACTCGTTTGCAGGGTTGCCGAAAGCCGCTAAAAAAAAATTGCTTTCTAAATTTTTAGTTTTCTTGGATGCTTCACCTATATGCATGTGTAATAAATTCAACAGAAATTCACTTGTTGCTTAATTGAAATTTGAATTAGACTTTTGCATTTAGGGCACGTGTCTATTTCAATTCATTTCAATTTCTGTTGAAGAGTGCTGGAGACAAGGTACGTGTGCATTCATATAAAACAGGACTAACATTTTGAAGTGATTTACCGCTTTGAGTGTTACCTTGTTGTGAATAAACTGTACACTTGCACAATTGACTTTAAGGGCAAAACCCAAATAAACAAGATAAGGTGGGATTTCATCACCCTTCCTTAGCCCAAAATCATCTCCAAATGCACTCACATTTTCCCAAGCCTTAACTAAAAATCAATAGACGTTGGCCCTAGGGACATCTCAGACTCACTAAGAGATTAACCGAGGTTGGAAATTGTAAGAACTATACTCCTGCAAAATCGGTGTCTAAGGAAAGTGGATTGAGAGGTAAAGCCTCGAAAGCTCCGTGGTTTGGCATAATTAGGCCCGTGGCTCAGCCCGGATACCTCCCCCCGAGCTTTGCCCTTTTCTGGCCGATTAGCTTGTAGTCGAGTTCCTGCAACCTTCCCCGGAGAATCGACCAGTTAGGAGTCGTCTAGGTCCAGGTACCTTAGACTAAGGCTTGTGGTTATTTTTCTTTCTTTTGTTTGTTTTTAGTTCTTTTTCGATTGTTTGTTGTCTTCATGTTGGTTGTGGTGTGCTACATGCAAGAGTGGGTGAGAGATCTGTCAACTTTTAGATTAACAATAAATACTTCTCTACCCTTGCATCCAGAAACCGGTGATGGCATCACTTCAGGATAGATTTTACCCGATCAGAACTTCACTTCCATCTTGCATAAAACTTCCTGAAACAAACGGTAATAATTTTGAGTTAAAGCGCCAATTCATTAACACTCTTCCAAAATTTCATGGCTTAGAATCAGAGGACGCATACTTCTTTGTTAGGGAATTTGAAGAAGTATACCTCATGATGCGTATACCCCAGCTAGGAGACGATGCTGTTAGGTTACGTTTCATCCCTTTTTCCCTAAAGGACCTAGCTAAGAAATGGTTGTACAGCTTGGCAGCAGATTCAGTCACGACCTGGGATGATTTCGTCAAGGCCTTCTTGAAGAAATTCTACCCCATTCACAAGACTGCCCTCATTAGGAAGAACATCATGCAGTTTAAGCAAGACCCGAGCGAACCATTTTGGAGATACTTTGAGCGATTCAAAGATCTCCTCGCTCAGTGCCCTCATCATGGCGTGAAGAAATGGCGTCAATGCCAGATTCTCTATGATGGTCTAGATTATCAGGCTAAGACTATTAGAAACGATATGTCAGGGAGGGTTCTTGCAGAAGGATGAGAATCAGGGTTGGGATTTATTTAAGGACTTAATGGAGAAAATCCTGCAATGGGAGCCAGCCTCGGAGAAACCTAGGAATTCACAATCTATAGCTTCAAGAGGAGGGGTCCTATCTCTAAAATCATCCATAGCTGCCGAGGCTAAAATTGCTACCCTAATGAGAAAGATAGAGGCTCTAGAAACAAAAGAGCCTGCCAGTGTAAACCAGATCAACCCACCACCAATTCACAATCCGGATTGTTCATATTGTCAGGCACCAAACTATGTTTTTGAAGAGTGCCCCGTTTTCCATGCCCAGCAAGTGTCACCGGAACACATGAACGCGGCTTACTCACGGCCGCCTCACAACCCCTACTCACAGACCTACAATCCCGACTGGAGAAATCACCCCAATTTCTCCTGGGCCCAAAACAATCCTCCCAGGCCTAATTTTTCCAACAACTTTCACCATCCTACTCCTCCACCAACTTTTTCTAGTCAAGCCCCAGCTTCTTCCTCCCAAGGCTCACCAATGGAAAAGAAAATAAGTAAATTGGAGGAGAGCATAGAGGCTTTCATAAAGTCCCAAACCGCTTTTATGTAAAACTAGGGACAAACTCTGAACAGTCATTCACAGGCCATATCGAGGTTGAAAATGCAGATGAGCCAGTTAGCTAGCTCCCTAAGTGAAAGACCTAAGGGTACTTTGCCTAGTTAGCCATTATTAACCCAAAGACCTCCAACCAAGCAAATGAAATTCAGGATCCATCGATTAACCAGTGTAATGCTGTTCACATACTGCGATCTGGAAAGAATGTAGACAACCAGGTCTACCAACAGAAAAGTCCAGTCCATCCCGATCCCACTCTTGCCTCCACCTCTGCTAGTTCCTCCCAATCCACTCCACAAACATCTGACAAGGACAAATCTGCTGAACAAGTTCATAAGCCTGTAGCACCCTTTCCCAATAGGCTTAGGAACAACAATAAGAATATGCACATGGAGAAAATGTTAGAGATGTTCAACCAGGTCAAATTAAATGTGCCACTTCTAGACGCTATCCAACAAGTCCCGGCTTATGCTAAATTTCTTAAGGATATGCGTACGAAGAAGAGAAAGACCAATGTGCCCAGAAAGTGTTCTTGGCAACCAACATAAGCGAAATTTTGTCTGGTCCCATTCCGGTGAAATACAAGGATCCCAGATGTCCCACCATTTCCTGCACTATAGAACAGACTGAAATCAGTAGAACACTTCTTGACCTAGAAGTAAGTATCAACTTGCTACCTCTCTCAGTATACCAGCAACTTGGGTTGGGCGAGCTAAGCCCAACTCGAGTCACCATTCAGCTAGCTGACCGATCTGTGAAGATCCCGAAGGGAAAAATCACAGACGTCCTCATCCGGGTCAGGGATTTCATTTACCCCGTTGACTTCATTGTGCTTGAGACCCAACCTGTGTCCAATCTTAGGTCTCAAACTCCCGTCATCTTAGGGCGCATATTCCTTGCTACAGCCAATGCCATAATCAACTGTAGGAACGGGTCCATACGATTGACTTTTGGAGACATGACGAAGGAAGTCAATGTCTTTAATCTTGGAACACAACCTAGGGATGTCAATGATCAGACGTTTGAGGTCAATTCAATTGAAAACCTGACCAGTGAGCATGAGGAAATTATGGAAACAGAAACTGAGGCAGAGTTTGATCTGGAGGCTGAGGATTTTAATCTAGACCAGATCATAGATTCAGCAGTGGATTGGGCATCAAGCCCCAGTGTACCCCATCCTAGGATTGAAAGCCCAGAGATTGCCTCTAATGAAGAAACACCTTCCCTAGAGCTAAAGCCCTGCCTGAACATGTTAAGTACGCCTACCTGGGCGGAAAGGACACCTTGCCAGTCATCATAGCATCCCACCTGACTGAGCAACAAGAGGACAGCTTAATGTCTATTCTGAAAAGACATAGGGAAGCCATTGGATGGACGATGAAGGACATCAAGGGAATAAGTCCAGCCATAGTACAACATAGAATCCATTTAGTCGATGAAGCAATCCCTAGGAGGGACCCACAACGCAGGCTTAACCCTCTCATGCAAGAGGCAGTTAAGGCTGAAATTCTGAAACTATTAGATTTGGATAATTTATCCGATTTCTGATAGTCAATGGGTTAGCCCTGTTCATGCGGTCCCAAAGAAGGCTGGCTTTACGGTGGTAGAAAATGAGGAAAAAGAGTTGGTACAAGCAAGACTGCCTATCAAGGTTCGTGTTTGAATCGACTACAGGAAGTTAAATGCAACTACCCGTAAAGACCACTTCCCCGCTACCCTTCATTGACCAAATGCTTAAGCGATTGGCTGGACATGAGTACTACTGCTTTCTAGATGGGTACTCGGGATTCAATCAGATCCCCATTGCTGCAGAAGACTAGGAAAAGATGACGTTCACCTGCCCGTTTGGAACCTTTGCTTATCGGCGCATGCCTTTTGGATTGTGAATGCTCCTGCAACGTTCCAACGGTGCATGCTTAGTTTGTTCTCTGACATGGTGGAACGTTTTCTTGAGATTTTCATGGATGACTTCTCCATCTACGGAGATTCATTTGATCAGTGTCTTTATCACTTAGAGTTAGTGCTACAAAGATGCATTGAGAAGAATCTAACTCTAAACTGGGAAAAATGTCACTTATGGTGATACAGGGGATTGTCTTGGGCCATGAGATTTTGAGGAGAGGCATAGAAGTGGATAAGGCTAAGGTAGAAGTGATTGCTAAGCTTCCACCACCCAAAAGCATCAAGGATATTAGATCCTTTTTAGGGCATACTGGGTTCTACCGACGATTCATTAAGGACTTTAGCATAATCGCGAGGCCCTTAACCACCCTGCTCGCTGAGGACGTGCCCTTTGATTTCAACGATTAGTTTTTCAAATCATGGGGAAGCTTGAGCAAGATTATCTCTGCGCTTATCATTTCTGCTCCTAATTGGACCCAGCCATTTGAAATCATGTGTGATGCATCTGATTTTGCTATTAGTGCTGTTCTAGGACAGCGCATAGACAATGGGCAGCATATGATTTATTACTCGAGTAGGACCTTGAATGACGCCCAACAGAACTATACAACGACTGAGAAGGAATTCTTGGCCGTTGTCTTTGCGTTAGAAAAGTTCCGGTCTTACTTGTTAGGTTCGAAGATGGTGATTTTTACGGATCACTCGGCTCTGAAATACCTCATGACCAAAAAGGAAGCAAAAGCCCGACTGATTCAGTGGATCCTTTTACTTCAAGAATTTGACTTAGAAATCCAGGATAACGAGGTATAGAAATGTGGTCGCTGATCATCTCTCACGAATTCCGAATGCACCAACCATCCAAGCTCCGATCAACAAGGATTTCCCAGACGAGCACATCCTAGCCATTCTTAAGGAACCCTGGTATGCGGACATCGTTATTACCTGGCCACAGGACAATTACCCGCTGACTGGACAAAGCAAGACCAAGACCGCTTCTTTGCCCAAGTACGGTACTTCTTCTGGGAAGAACCGTATCTTTTTAAGTATTGTCCCGACCAAATAATTAGACGATGCATACCCGAGGAGGAACAGAGGAGTGTGCTCAGCTTTTGCCATGACCTTGCATGTGGAGGACACTTCGGCCCCCGCAAGACTGCAGAAAAGATTCTACAAAGTGGGTTCTACTGGCCCACTTTATTCAAAGACTCATATCATTTTTACAAGTCATGCGCAAATTGTCAGAAATTGGGAAGATTTCAAGAAGAGACATGATGCCCCTAAACCCGATCCTTGAAGTTAAAATTTTTGATGTTTGGGGTATTGATTTCATGGGGCCATTTCCCCATTTCTTCGGCAACCAATTCATTTTGGTTGCTGTAGATTATGTCTCTAAGTGGGTAGAAGCTGTGCCAACTAAGACGAATGACAACAAAGTGGTTGTCAAATTTCTCAAAGAGAACATCTTCTCCCGATTTGGCACCCCTCGTGCGATAATTAGTGACAATGGATCACATTTCTGCAACAGAGTTTTTGAAACTCTGATGCGAAAATATTCCATCAATCACAAGTTATCCACTCCGTATCATCCCCAGACAAATGGGCAGGTCGAAGTCACCAAACCGACAGATCAAGCTCATTTGGAAAAGACTATCGGACAAAACCGAAAGGATTGGTCAGTTAAGCTCAATGATGCATTATGGGCTTACCGCACTGCTTTTAAGACAGTTCTGGGGATGTCTCCTTATAGAATCGTGTTTGGAAAAGCCTGTCATCTGCCACTAGAGTTAGAACATCGGGCCCTCTGGGCAATTAAGCAACTCAACTTTGACCTGACCAAGGCCGGTGAACTTAGGAAGTTGCAGATTTTGGAATTAGAGGAGATACGGAATGAAGCTTATGAGAAATGCACGAATCACCAAGAGCAGAACTAAACTTTTTCATGACCAAATCATAACTCGAAAAAACTTTGCACCGGGAGATAGGGTTTTGCTGTACAAGTCTAGGCTTCATATTTTCGCGGGAAAGCTGAAACTCGTTGGTCGGGACCGTTCATTGTGCGCATTGTTTTCCCACACAGTGCTGTGCTTATTGCAGATCCTAAAAACAACACGGATTTAAAGTGAATGGGCAAAGACTGAAGCCCTTCTTGACCACTGAGCCTATGACTCCAGATGAGAGTGTGCTGACTTTTTTTGCCCCGTCATACACCTAACCACAACAAACAAATAAAATAATAATAATAATAAATAAAATAATAATAAAAAAACAAAAAAAATTGTTTATATGCTTACCCCGTGTACATTCTTTTTGAAATTTCTTTAGCCTATTCGCACTTGGCCGGCCCGAGTCCACGAAGATGGTGACATCATTTATTCCCCTATTTATTGCATTTGCATTTCCATATGCATTCATTGAGGACAATGCATTAGATAGGTGTGGGGGGTGCTAACACTTTTTCTTTTTCCTTTTATTCTTTCTTTTTCTTTTTATTCTTCTTACTTCTCTTTCTTCAAAAAAAAAAAGATTGAAAAAAAATTTCATACTCTTTGTAAACATACCAAAAGATTGTAGGAATTACGGGAACCTTATTAGAAATCTTTATTTTTGCCTAAGTAAACAGAATGAATGGTTTGACTAAAAAGATAGGAGGGATAAGAAAAATAACTCATACCTTTTATTTAGCCTTAGTAGAATATGCATAATTCACACACACATGCTTGGGATTTAGAGACACAACTCTGAAAAAAAAAGCTGGATAATTGTGCCTCAAGAAGCATGATTACCCATGCCAAAATATGTATATATATATATATAAATCTTGATTTCGTGGCCTACTCCACTTGCATATTTGACCTGAAGGGTGTTTTTCCCACCTGGTGCCCTAAGACCATCTGGTTTGGGAGTCATCGGTTTGATATGTGTTACATAAGTGAAGTAGAAAGCCTAAAGGAACCAAGAATAATAAGTAAATATTAATAAAATTAAATGATATTCAAAGTTGAGTTGAAAAATCCCAAGCACATCACACTTACACATATGCATATCTATCTAAAGCAAAATAAAGAATGAGTTAAAAGTACAAAATCCTTTCTAAATTTAAAGAAAAACCATAGTTTCTTCTTTTATGAAGGCTAAAGTATAAGAGGACTTATGAAGGTTAAACCTAATTCTTACATCATTCGGTTATTTTTACTTTGAAGATTGAAAATTCTTTTTCATTAAAAAAAAAATTTAAACAACTAACTTCTTTTCTTTACTTACTGGATTTTATGGGTGCAATCCGCTGAAACCCTCAGGAGACAACACTCCTCCTCTATGGGAAACCTAGAGGTGTAAAGGCTTGTTGCACATGCTCAGTGCAATTGCGTCACCTGCGAAAGTGGTATAATAATTTTTTATTTTTGTTTTGCTCGGGACGAGCAAAAAGATAAGTGTGGGGGTGTGATCAGTATCTAATTTTGCATAATTTTCATCACATTTCCATATCTATTTCATGTAGAATTTTGCTAATAAAACCTTGCTTGCTTGATTCTAGGTCCATGGTGTGCACATGAGGAAGAAGACTTAAATCACCATTTAATTAGTGATTAAAAGCCTATCAAGTAGCCTTTGACTTTAGATTGAAGATTTTGTCAGACCAGGGCATTAAATTGCAAATCCAGGAGGTCAGGTGGACAGAAGCTAGACTAGGCGACGAAGTGCCCAAAACTGGGCGCGCGCCGCCCAGCCAGGGCCGCGAAAACCGGCCCAGGCTCGTTTTTGCGGCGCTTTGGGCACGCGCGTGCTCTCCATTTGGGCCATGTGCTGTTCACGTGGCCCTCTTTGCCCTGGTGCCTATAAAAAACCCCCAGGGGTCTTCAGTTGGAGCAGATCCAGAGTTAGAGCAAGTTGTGTAGCTTTGTTTTAGTTTGTAGTTGTTGTTCTTCTTCTTCTACTACTTTTAAGTTTTAACCATTAGAGTGAAAGAGAGAGAGTGTGTAAAGTGTTGTATTTGAAGGGTGACAAGATAATACAAGTACTACTTCTCTTCCTTCTTTCCAATTTACTTGTCTTTGCCATTTACTTTTACTTCTTTGTTGTAGTGTAACTCCTTTCTTCTTTACCTCTTTTCTTTTACTTTGTTTTAGTGTAACTCCCTCTCTTTAACTTTTCTTTTGTTTTCTTGTAGTGTAACTCCCTCTCTCACTTCTTTTCCTTTATTGTTTCTTTTACTTTTATGGCTAACTAACTTTTCATTAGCATGGCTAACTAACTACTAACCTACTAATTTCTAACACTTGATTGATAACCCAAATGAGTCAATAGTGTCAAACAAGCCTTGTGCAAACAAGAGCTATGGCATCTTAAGACGAGGGTTCTAACTCTAATTTACCTACAAGTATTTACTTTCTTATACTTCATGCTTAATGAGTTTTGATGATTTATGAGTTGTGTACTTTACTTATTATTGTAAGTTAGAGACTTCTCCTTTTAACTTTGTCAATACCAATAGTGCACTCGAGTCTTCCCTTATTCTCGCCTTCTATCGGATCTTGATAAGGGAATGTCCGAGTTTTTTGCCGTGTAAAGCTAAAGTTTTAGGATGAACTTTCACTCGATTTTCACGTGAATAGTTCCAATGCAAAAGGTTTGTGTTTGCCTATGATCCATCGTGAGGCTATCTTCCAAAAGTTAGAAATTAGTGGGAGCACTTAGTAGAAAGTTAATTATGTATTTTTACAACTAAGAAAAAATCACTTTTACAAACAACCAACCATTTTCCAACAATTCTTCAAACAACTTGTTTCACTTTTTAATTCTTTATTTGGACACAAAGAACTTTCTTTCTTCTTGAACTTTGAAGCCGCATCAAGCTTCCATCGCTCTCCCTCCTTGTGGATACGACCCGTATAACCACTTCGCTACTACGGAAGAATCGCAAAAGCAGTAACATCAACCCACACTTCCTTCTTTTATTTTAGTACTTGCTTTTTGCCGATCAATTAGAAAGAAAGAACCTCCTATCCCCTATCTGACGGAGCCACTTATAATCTCCGTCCTGCAAAATCCTATCATCCTCGTCAATGGCATCACCAAAGAAGAAGATAGGCATCCGTAATGGAGTGCGAGAGTCCGTCTCGAACAGTCCATCAGAGATAAGCTCTCGGAGGGCCACCATACTGGCCTTAGAGATCCTCTCCTTTCGCTCCTTCGACTTACCAGTAGTCACAGAAGCAGTTTTCTGGAGCACAAAGGTTAGATTACGATCAGCGCCGCCTATATGCCCAAAGTGGCACTTTTTGAATAACGGGTTGGAGGAGTATCGTACTGCAAAGAGAACAATACTTGATCAGAAATCTGAAAGAAAATAGCTAAATGTTTAAAACTCAAATGCAGGAATGAATCCAGACGCAGAGATCATCAAAATCTGCGTCCAGACTCAAAGGATGCGAGGCTAGCATGAAGCCCGCACTTCAAAATCCACGACTTAAAAAAATTTCTAAGTATCAGACTCAGACGCGAGATTTATTAAAATCTGCGTCTAATCTTGCAAGACGCAAGAATCGTAAGAAGTCTGCGTCTGAACTCCCCATACTTAGAAATATTCTGAGCATCGAGTCTGAAATGCGAGATTCAATGAGACCCTGCGTTCAACAAGCAGGTATAGACTCAAGTTATAAAAGAAAGGATGTAGAGGTCGTCAAACATGCGTCTTATCTATCAATTCGAGAGCCGCGCCTGAAAATCAAACACGAGCATGAGCCCACGTTGCGGTTCATATTCAAAAGAGGCTTACGAGTTAAAAGAACTCTTTAAGTCCCTTCAATGGTGGAAACCAAGTCAGATGGTTTTACTACCTGAAATAGGGACCTCCTGCATGGAAGAATCACCCATTTGAACCTTCGGAGTGACAACGCTCAAAGATGAAGAAGTGGGTTTAGTCTTGGGCGCCATTTCGACCGTGAGAACACTGATTGAAGATGGTGAGAACGAAAGAACAAAGGCTCGAGCTTTTCTTAACCCTAAAAGGCTTAACGAAGAAGAAGAGTCTAATGATACTCTTGAAAGACTGTTGTCTTTTATAGACATGAAAATCCCCAGAGATACGCGGCATTTGGCTCGAGGCCTAATCCCCGTTCGACGCGTGGCATGCATATTAAATGCAGCGCAAAATTTGCGCGCCAAAGGGAGATGTCCCCTCAATCTGCTGGACGCGTGGCAACGCGCCCACAACACGAATTCGTGTTCAAACAGAAATCGCGTCCCTCCGAATCGCGCTTCTTCAACTAGGTCAAAATCATGAGTAGTTCGCAGAACGAAAGCTGCGTCTTAATCTCAAAAGACGCATCCTTACAAGAACTGCGTCTCTGCAGCAAATTAACAGACACGTCCCCACTCTAAGTGAAGACTGCGTTTCCAAAGCAATATGCCCCTGCGCCTACAGAACTTACGTTCAGTCCTTACTTCTGCAATTCAGTTCAACAGTATACTGCCACAAGCAGATGACTGTTTCCCTCTGGTTCAAAGTACACCAACAACACAACTCAGAGCACTGGGGAGGTCTAAACTGTGTATCTAGATACTCACTATGATCATTTCTGGCAGCTTCAAAGAGTTTCACGGTACACTCATGAAGACCATATTCCATACAGGATCAAGCTCAGAGCATCTCAAATGATTGTCAGTCCAATCATGAGAAGTATAAATTCAACTAGAGTTCAAAGTATTTCGAAATCGTCCCAGTCAACCGCGGAGTATCGAAAACTTTGGAGGGGGTTCTGTAAGCTGTTTAAAAATCACTAAAAGACAAGTCATCAACAAGCAGAGTCCAAACTCCAGACGCAGGCTAATCATAGCCATCACACAGCAGCATCAAGACGTGAGGGTCGAAACCCGCGTCTCAACTTCACTGCAGCGTCAAGACGCGAGGGTCAAAACCCGCGTCTCAGCTTCACTGCAGCGTCAAGACGCGAGGGTCGAAACACGCATCTCAGCTTCACTGTACCACCAAGGGCGCGAGGGTCTAAACCCGCGTCTCAACACCACTGCGGCGTCAAGGCACGAGGGTTGAAACCCGCGTCTCTACGTCACTGCAGCACCAAGGCGCGAGGGTTAAAACCCACGTCTCAGTTATAACTGCCCTCATTATTGGGTCGATCACTGCCCACATAATGAGGAAGTTAACCCCCATTATGAAGCATTTTTAGGGGGCACGTTCACCCCTGAAACATCTATAAATAGCCCCGTTTGCTATGGAGAAGGGGTCGGTCGATCAGATAATTCTCGGAGAAGAATTTCGCTTGTGAGCAATAGAAGCACTGAGAACTTCTACCAAAAAGAAAGAGAGTTCAACTCTTCAAGCGCTTGCTGCGTATAAGTCAATCTTCGCCTACAATCTCTTTGAGATTCTTGGTCGATAGGAGCTGTGTTACTCCGTCTGCCATCCAAAGAGAGGATTCCCAAGAGGTCCTGACGTTCACCCCGTCAACGAAAAATAAGATTCACTTTTCACCGCCACACAACAAGACCCAGCATTAAACAAGGGGAGATTCAAGTCTAAACATCTCCCCTCCCTTGTAGTCGGAGTGTTAATCCGCTGTAATCTTTCATTTGATTCAAGGAAATTTTACAAGGAAACTTCTCCCACCGTACAACGTTGCCTCCTCCATCAATTTCCCAATCCTGGTGTAAGTTGTCTATTATATTATTATTTAGAACAATCAATATCCATGTTATTTCGATTACTGGGATGATACGGTGACAGTAACAATATCAATGATGTAATAATAATAATATCGACAATATTATCATATAAACGGTAGAATAATGGAACAATGCATATGTTACGGTCTGACAATATTTTCTCAGTAACTTTCAATAACATGAATCAATACAGTAACAATCATGCACCGTCTAATCAATGTGCTATCTCATATTTAAACTGATCAAGATCTCATCCACTAATATTATATCTGTAACTGATCTATCAACTCATAATCTCGAAAGCAATCCTCGTGAGCCTCACTTATCAATTCATGTTATACACAATCTCAAAAATCATCAAGAACATCAAATACCGATCTGTGTCAGGATACCTGATATTGTAAACCTTGAGTCCAGTAAATAGTTAATCAGCTCTTTCATAACATCCAATTTACTTTAATTCTCTGAGTCATCAATATGTCCCTCCTCTAGATCAGTGATGTATACAAGTCTCAATATCTAGAATAAACACACTCCACCATATCTAAATAGTCATCGCTATCCAAATTCAATTCAGATCATCGATCAACCCTCAGTTCCTTCAAGCTCAATCAAAAGAATTCAAATCTAATGTAACTAATCAAATGTGCAAACGTATAATCTACGAGTTTTGATCAGTCTGGTCAAACACATATGTCTCAACTCAGGTCAGCTCCACTCCAATCGAGTCTACTGACAAGTCTAAGTCCAAGTTCCCTTCTGTTAACAAAGAATTTCCTATTTAATCAACCATCGATAATTAATTAACTTCCCTCTAGTTCATCTCCAACAAGGAAGAATCAAGTCTGATAATAACTCATACAACTATCCACTTATCTAACTATGATCACAACTAATGATCGTCAAGCCTCAATCAGATTTCAAGTTAAATACATTATATCAGAATCCGAATCAAAGTAGTAGAATGACTAATATGAGAAAACTACTTATATCACAATGTTAGATTACCGAGTTTAAATATCCTTAAACATCAAATATATCACTGATTCGTCATCACCAAAATCCAACTCTCCCACATCATAATAGTTTGTAACAAATAATTTACTACGTATTTGTTAAAATCTGCTATTCTAATTAATCTGGTCTGTTTCAACTCTAAGTCAACTCAACTTCAATTAAGTCCATCAAAAATACCCAAGATAGTAAAACTCTAAGTCAATCTCCATTGATTGGTCCCAGTACCCGGTCCCAGTATAGGAGACTCAATTTGTCAATAAAACATCTCATTAATTAATCCTTAATTTACATATCAATTATCAACCTGTTATTATCAATAAGGAAAGTCATGTCTAATACTTATATACTTAGAATACTGGACCAATTCATTAACAGTGTAAATGACATATCAATAAAATAGTACCTAGGCATCAATATAATAATAGTTGGGCATGAGTAAAATAATGCAGAAATAAGATATATGTTCGCATGAAATGATAAGATAAAATTCTTGAATTAAAATAGACCAATAGACAAACACTCACATGAAATAATGTGATTTTTGAATCAAATCATCGTCTGATCTTCACTGCATGAACCAGTACGGATCTCCGAATCATCCCATGGGTTGGTCTTCGAATCGCCAGTGTATCGGGTCCATAATGGGCACAAATCTAAATCTCTTGTTACCGAGTTTCGATCGTCAGAACGAGTCCGAAATGCTGTAACGCGCAACCAAACACACATAATATACTAGTACATACAACATACACATACATACATATATATACATGCATACAAATACACAATATAACACACATTAATTAAAATACCTACACATACATCTATATATACATTCCCATGCACTCATACATATAACACACTCAACCCACCCAAAATACATGCATGCATTGTATAATACATATATTAATACACTTACATTAATTAAAGGGAGGGAGAAAGAGAAACCTGAGAGAGTGGGGGAAAATGTCACGTCCCGCTTCCCAAATACGCGGAAATGGAGTCGCGACGAGAGTCGGCGACGTATGTACACGAGAAAAATACCTACGCACATACGCTAAGCCTAAAGTAACCTGAACAAGCTACAAATCTAAACCATAAATCAACGATCACTGCAATAATACATATGATGACTACACATGATCTCAGTTAAAAAGGATGAATAGAAGCTAAGTGTGATACACAGGAATCAAGGAATAATAGAAAAAATAAAGAAAGACAAGTACCGGAATAAAAAAGAGAGAAGCTCCAGCTCCTCGCGACACATACGATCACACGAACACCTGAACAATATAAGAAAATGTCTAATACCCTGAACGTGCGAATCTAGGGTCGTCAGAAGCGACCTAATGAGTGTGTGTAACAGGGAAGGTGCTCGTGCATAAAAAAAACAATATAAGCAATAACATGATAATCTGAAAATAAAGGTAACAGAATAATCAATATCAATAGCAAACTATGAACGATATATAACTGATATCATGATAACAGGGAACAACTAATGTCAAAATATATAACCTAGCATATATCACTAGTCTGTTGTACAATCCTATATCTATCATAGTTTATATAAATATATATATACACACACACACACCAGTCAGGTGATCACGGTTAGTCACAATACATTAACAATTTATCATTATTAATTATGTTAGCGAACACCAATTGTCACATGTAATAGATGCATCCTATACTACGCCTACCACACATGCCAATCGAGGTCCTCAGTTATTGAAACTGATCGGTTGGAGACATTGTCTGTGTTTTATGTGGGTCCCGTGCATACCCGGGACCACGGCCCATGCCCTTGGCACTGAAGCAGGACCTATCGCAAGGTAGTTAGGAGCATGTATAACAGGAAGAAGAACATAACGGGATGCCAGTCACCCCACGGGAACCCTACAGTGGAACCCTCTTTCAGCCGCGTAATCTAAATCCTAGATCCACCAAAATATAGACGCTGTCTCCTCCATCAATCTCCCCAATCTCAGTGTAAGTTGTTTAATGTCATGTTATTAGTTTATCAAGATTACTTAATGTGCATGTTACTTGAATCACTGGGATAACTCGTGGTAGTTACGGTAATAATATCAACATGTGTAA
>JAVJIF010021758.1:0-66337 GCA_038442645.1 Agave tequilana
AATTTAAAATTTCGACAGCATCCCCCCTCTTTTTAGTCACTTGTCCAAATACAACACATATCAAAATCAGCTTACATGGCTTATCTCAATTCAAATACATTATATACCAAACTCAATAATCACCAACGCAGCAATAATATTTCGGCTTGACATCGCCTACTTATTTATATATATCATTCCAAAAATCACAATATAATGAGCTCGAGAATACACTTCTCGGCTCCCATAATAAAACAGAGAAACTATCTATAACTCCAACTCAAAATAACTATAATCATCAAAATCTAACTTATTTCGCCACAATCCATTCTACAAATATGATACATGCTACAAGTACATATATCGACTATTTTATGAACATCTACGTCAAGAAACTCTTACTAGTAATAACACACTACATCTTCATTACTTTCATTATTATTGAAATTCTCAATACAACGTCTATGATTTGAAACTGGGCCTCCGCTTCGCCATGACCTAAAAAGCATGGAACCGTGAGGGAGTGAGTCCGACAGCTCACTGAGTATAGTCATAAAGAAATCAAAGAAGTGGTAAACACATCCAATAAGAATCATGATTTTCTTCAATAACAGAAAAAAAATATGGATAAATAAGAGAACAGGGAATCGACTACATGTCATAAAAAAATAATTAAAGCAATTATCTTCATAGTGTGCGGGACGGTCTGACTCCTTTGGTCATTAATTCTCTTTAATTTTCTTGAATTACTTTTTCGAATATTACATATCTTCTCAGTTACTTATACTTTATTACCAGGTTCATCTTATGTATACACAATACGTATCTCATATACTACACATGGTAGTACACCAATCACAAAAACTAAATCGTAACATAGTTTATACATTCAATACATCTATCACAAACCGTACTTGTATAATATATAATCATATCACACTTCAAGTATTTCATGAATTAACCCTTACATATTCACACATTACATTATATTTCTTTATCTCTTATAATAAAGTGAAGTTTCACAATCCTTCATCAACGACAAACATACAATACCAATCATATTCAATAAGTAACTTCTCTACTATGTATCATATGTACATGCTCATACCTAGCCGGCTAGCCCTTTCCTTCGTATTATAATACACAATGTCACACCTCGTCTTCGTACCCATCGGCTCCCGCCCGGCCCCTTCCTTCATATTATAATACACAATGTCATACCCCATCTTCGTACCCATCGGCTCCCGCTCGGCCCCTTCTTTCATGTCACAATACACAATTTCATACCATGTCTTCCTACCCACCGGCTTCCGCCCAGCCCTTTCTTAATGACTAAATGAAACAATCACATTTTTGTATCTATACACATTCGATTATCATGTACATATTCACAATTTATGATATTCAAACATCAAACACAATCAATCATATACTTACATATTCATTACACATATGTATACATATATCTATCTCTATATAAAATATCAAGTCATTGCTCTCTCCTTTTTAACACAATATGGGTTCAGTTCTATCATATGCTTCATTATAATTATCATTAATGGTCCAATACCCACTTCATAACACATAATTTATTGAAAACCAAGAGTTTGATTAATTTACACACTTAACTAATTATTCTATTAAATTATCCCTTTAAACATACATTGCTTTTCTTTATTTGAACGTCCCATAATTCAAGAAGTATAACATGTATATATGCACATGTCATATCCAATTATCACATAAAAATAAGTGATTATTAGTGATAATTTAACAAACAACAACTTAAACTATCAAAACGGGATTTATGATCTAAAAAGGGATCCATTAACCATTCTATTTGTTCAAGAATTGATATTATCAAAAGTATGAGTTTACTCACCCGACCCTTGAGGTAATTAGACTTGAGGTTTGAAACAAATACTAATACTAAACACTCATTCCAATAATAGATTCGGAGATCTAAGTTGGTTACATCAAATACCGAATCAATAAGAGATGAGGTAAGACTAAGCTTGTTCTGTGGTCTCTCTAGTGGAGATACTCTTTGTAGTACACGGACAACTTTTTTAAGTTTGGGTGAGACAAGACAATATTAATTTAAGTATACGAATCACTAGTCAAATGACCTCATGATTTTCCAGAGTCCAACTGAATTTTTCAGCTCCTGTTACTAACGAATAAGTTTCCTACATACATCTTGTAGGCAATAAGTAAAATTAATCTGACCCAACAATCCAATCAGACAATCTTATCAGTATCATCGTCAATCTAAACTAATATCACAGTATAGTTCTCATATTGAGTTGATCTTGCTTTAAATTAAGCCATATTCTTTATAACTCTAGATTGAAAGTTGAAAGTCTAATCATTTAACTCTTTCGGACATCAGAAGCAATAGTGCCTCATAACCAATTATAAACTCTAATTTATAACACTCAAGAAAATGAGAAAATTTCTATGATTCATCGTAAATATTGATCGAAAATAGTAACAATATATCTACGCACATAAATGTCAAGTGCAATGTATGAAATTAAAACTAGTTGTCCAAAAAAAATAAGCTACTTGGCCAAAATTGCAATAATCAATTAACCCTTTAGTTTATATGAAATTTCTTACAACAAATAGAAATGATCTACTAAATTTCTGATCATAACCATGGTAAGTTTCAGGTCACTTGTGTTTGATTAAATTGTGATTTCAGTTTACACACAATCAATTTAGTATACTCGGCACATGATATTTTAGTAACAAGCTATCGCATATAAAATCCTTATCCATGTATCTCAAGCCTGCACCATGCGCTGAATTAATTTCACCATGTATGTTATCAAGCTCATATGTTCAAATTATTTCTCATGCCAGTATACTCTCATGCATCATCATTTGACTGGGTTTTAATACTCATTTCACCTTGACAAGAAATTGGGTTTACATTACTCACTAATTAAGCAATTGATCACATAAATTCTTGGTACATAAGACATTCTCTTTTTTGTTATTATTGCATATGTGCTTCGACTACACCGATTACACTAATCGAACTCCTGCAAAACTCTTAGCTCAAATACTCAGTAGTATTTTGACAATAACTCTTATCGCAAATATCTGATTGTGACACGATAAAAATTGCTAGAAGGGAGACACTCTTATCTTTCTATTGATATGTCATATGATCATGCTTGTTTGAGGAAATCTATTAAAACTGGCTTGAACAGGTTCAGTTGAAAAAATGTTACACTATACCGAATTATGGACTAGCTGAGATTTTTCGACAATAATTCCTACCTCCACCATTCAATAGAGACGTTATCAGAACAATTAGAAATAGACTCATTTATCTTTCAAACGGTATATCATATACTACAAGTAGTTTGATTTAGCAATTGTAATTAGACAGAAACTTACTGCTTAAATAACATTATGTAGCTCTATCCTTCCGGACAACTGACGGTGTTTTCATCATAACTTTTATTTTGACATCAAAAAAGACACGAAAATCTCCGCTAGAAACTAGACTTAATTATCTGTCTAATGACATATTAAATGACCTGTTTCACTTACATACAGTTTTAAATGGACAAAAACTTTTTAGCTACTCAAAATTTCATAACTCATCAATGTAACAGTTTTCGACTAGTCTGTCATATTTCAGCAATAACTCTTCGCACAAACTTACAATAGGACACAGTAAGAGCCCCTAGAAAGTAAACTCGATTATTTTTTCAACGGTGTATAATATGATACTCTTTATTTTTAATATAGTGACGAACTGAACCAAAATTTACAGCTTACATGTTTTGACAGATTTACACACCCATTACAAGTGTGCTCAAGCTTTGAGTTTTTCTCAAATTTCTTTAATCTTCAACTAAATAAGAATCATAACTAGTAAGTTATTTGTTTAAATTATAATTCTTCTATTATTTACATAAAAATCATCCTTTTCCTTACTCTCCAATCTTTACCCCAATATAGGATTTTAACCTAACATCAATAGCTCTAGTTAAAATTTCAGATCCACCATCATTATTTTTACTTCAACATAATAAGAGATCTACAATTCTACTCACAATAATTAATTAATTTCACAAAATTTTGCAAGAAATTATGAAACGGAATAGATCCAAAAAACTCCCCCAACTCCTTGCTCCCTTCCCCTGGCCGCTGCCAGCCCTCTTTCTTTAATAAGAGGCAAATATGGATAAATAAGAGAACGGGAAATTGACTACATGTCATAAATAAATAATTAAAGTAATTCTCTTCATAGTGTGCGGGAAAGTCTGACTCCTTTGTCATTGCTTCTCTTTAACTTTTTGAATTTGCCTTCTCGTATATGACATATCTTCTCAGTTACTTATACTTTATTATCAAGTTCATCTTATGTATACACAACATGTATCGCATATACTATACATGGTGGTACACCAATCACAATAATTAAATTGTAACATAGTTTATACATCCAGATAATGCATCTATCACGATCGTACTTGTATAACATATAATCATATCACACTTCAAGTACTTAATAGATTAACTCTTACATATTCACACATTATATTATATTTCTTTATCTCCTATAATAAAGTAAAGTTTCAGTCTTGCATCAATGACAAGCATACAACACCAATCATATGTTATACAAGTACTAAATCTTATGATAGATGTATTATTTGGATGTATAAACTATGTTACGCACATAAATGTCAATATTGAATTTTAAAGACCTTAGGCGTTAATCATACACGCAATTAATTTAGTTTTGTTAATATCACACATGTATGATGTTAATTAAAATTCAATATTGAATTTTAAAGACCAACCCAACCCGTTAAGGACCCGACCTGATCCGATTACTTGAAGAAGGTTAAATTTCACTTAGCCCCTGACTTTTGGGACCCCGAAAAATTACAAATAACTCCCTGGACAATTTCAAATATTACATATCTAACCCTAATTATCAATTTTGATTTCCGAACGATATCTTAGCCATCCGGAGTTGGAGTCGGACGATTCTTGAGCCGTTGTGATCGTGGAGACAAGAGCTACGCGGACGCAGTAATGATAAATGGAATCAGGCAAAGGTGAGTGGGGTTTTCAATAATTAGAGTTTATTTTGCGATAAATCAAATAAGATGTCCTATTGAAAGAGTAAGCTTAATCAATATTGAATTTGAAATGTAGTATACAAAGGCATTGACATGAATTAAATAATAGATTTATATTACTAAGAATGTAGTTGTTACAATTGTTGTTATAAAAATTATGCTTGATCGGTATTATAAATGTGATATAGTTTCTTGATTTAGTATGATTAATACTTGAGTGGAACCACTACTATGACGTGTATGTGTGGTCGTTGAATGTGTTGCTCAATTATAAGAAAAACTCTCATTTCATTCTCATCTTCCTCTCTAAAAAATCACCATGGCTAAGCCCTAGAAAGCTCTGTCTCTTCAGGTAGAAAATCCTTTCTCAAAAACTCTTCTTCAATTATTCTTCTTCTCTCTTTCTTCTCTCCCATTCTCCTCTTGAGTTGGTCGGTCAGCAGAGGGGCGACAGTAGCAGAAGGCGGTGGCGGCAAGGACGTAAGGGAGTCTTTTGCTCTACTCCTCTTCCACATTTTCTTGTTAAAATTTCATGAACTAGATGAGTTACTGTGAATATAATTGTAGTTCTCTTGATTTGTTGTGAATTAAAAAGGATGATGGTGGATTTAAATTGTAACTAGGGTTAGTGATGTGGGGTTTTGTAATCCTTTGTTGGAACTATAGTATAAAAAGTTAGGGGTGGTAAAGAGTTGTGGATTAAGAAAAAAAATAATTTTTATGCAAATAATAGAAGGGATTATAATTAAACAAAAGACTTACTAGTTATGATTTCAATTTAGTTGAAGAGGCTAAAAAAATTAGAGAAAAACCCAAATTTTGAGCACACTTGTAATGAGTGTACAAATCTGTCAAAACATGTAAGCTGTAAATTCTGTTTCAGTTCGTCAGTGTATTAAGAATAAAGAGTATCATGTCATATACCTTAGAAAGATAATCAAGTCAACTTTCTAACGGCTCTTACTGTGTCCCTATTGAAAGTCTGTGCTAAAAGTTATTGCTAAAATACGACAGACTAGTCGAAAATTGTTAAATGGATAAGTTGCAGAATTTTGAGTAACTGAAAAGTTTCTCTCCATTTAGAACTGTTTATGCAAGTGAAATTGGTCATGTATATGTCATCAGACAGATAATAAAATCTAGTTTCTAGTGGAGGCTTTCTTGCCTTATTCTGATGTCATATTCAATACTCACTGAGCTGTCAAGCTCAATCCCCCACAGCACTATACCGAATTATTAACTAGCTGGTGTATTTAGGTAATAATTTCTACCTCCACCATTCAATAGAGACGCAACCGAAGCCATTAGAAAATAGACTCCTTTATCTTTCAAATGATATATCATATACTACAAGTAATTTGATTTAACAATGGTAATTAGACAGAAACTTACTGCAGCTTTGTTCTCTGGACAACCGATAGTATTTTCGTCATAACTTTTATTTTTACATCAGAACAAGACACGAAAACTTCTATTAGAAACTAGATTTAATTATATGTCTAATGACATATTACATAACTTATTTCACTTATATAAAAAGTTCTAAATAGACATAAATTTTTCAGCTACTCAAAATTCTGCAAGTCATCAATTTAACAGTTTATGACTTGTTTGTCGAATTTCAGCAATAACTCATGTCACAGACTTCCAAAAGAGACACGTAAAAGCCGTTAGAAAGTAGCCTCGATTATCTTTCCAACGGTATATAACATGATACTCTTTATTCTCAATATACTGACGAACTAAACCAAAATTTACAGCTTACAAGTTTTGACAGATTTACACACTCATTACAAGTGTGCTCAAACTTTGGGTTTTTCCCAAATTTCTTTAATCTCTTCAACTAGATAGGAACCATAACTAGTAAGTCATTTGTTTAAATTATCATTCTTTCTATTATTCACATAAAAAATCATCCTTTTCCTTACTCCCCAATCTTTACCCCACATAGCTTCTTATACTCAAAATTTCCATATAGGATTACAACCCACCATCAATAGCCCTAGTTAAAATTTCAAATCCACCATCATCATTTTAATTTCAACAACAAAATAAGAGATATAATTCTACTCACAATAATCTTTTATTTTACAAAAAATTGCAAAAAAATTATGAAAGAGAATAGATCCAAGAAACTCCCTCACCTCCTTATTGCCTCCCCTTTGCCGCCGCCCTTGCCTGGCCGCCGGCCCCGCTTTGCCGTCGCCCCTGTTCTGGCCGACCAACCCAAGAAGAGAAGATAGGAGAGGAAAAAGAGGGGAGAAGAATAATTGGAGAAGAATTTTTGAGAGAGGATTTTTCACTTGAAGAGAGAGCTTTCTAGGGCTTGACCATGGTGATTTTTGGGGAAGAAGATGATAATAAAATAAGAGTTTTTTTTCTGGTGAGGGTACTAGTCCAATTGGCCTCCATTTACAAGTTTGTCATAATCATCCTCTCCATCTAATTGCACTCTCCTACAATCAAAAGGATCCTAGCCCTTCATCTCTCTTACCTACGCCCTCCACTAACCATCAAGAATATAATATTCTCATGGTAGGAATATAATATATTATATTTTTATTTATATTTCAATTATATTCTTGTACTCACAATATACTAATATACTCAGTTAATATATATACATGTGTGTGTGTATACATGCACACACGCACACACGTATACACTATATCCATGTATATGAACCCAAATATTCATATACTTATATTTGAAATTATAAAATTTCATTTCACTTTAATTTTTCCCACAAAAATTTCTAAAAATCTATTTTGCACAAAAACAGTTCAATCATCGCCTTCGATAATTCTGTTTAATCTCATTAATCAAGTATTAGAATATAAATTCAAGATATAAAAAATCGGGTGTTACAATATTAAACAACACAAGATAAGAAAATTGAAGAAACATGATAACTAGAAGAAGCCTCCAGAGCTATGAAGTAAAGACACTTCAATTGTTAAGCCATGTCGTGTTGCATACCATATCGGACGTGACACTTCTTGCAATGTCATTGTTGTTTTGTGCATACACTTCAAAAATTGTTACCTGTGGGTGTGTCTTGTTGTCAAATGCCTGTGTCGGTCTGTTTGTTTCCATGCTTCTTAGCTATAAAGCTTAAATAGTACTCATGACGCATTAAAATGCAACAAAGTTCTGTCATATCAACAATTTTTAACATATATAATAATAATAAAATAAGCCCTCTAATGAGAATAGCCAGCTAAATTTACTTGCAAACAAACATAACCTTATGGAGAGAGAGAAAATCCATGGATGAACAGTTAACATGACCTTGTGGAGAAAGAGAGAGAAAAGCTTCCAAGAGGAGCAATAAACATGATCTTAATAAGCATGTTCAATGAGAATGCAGGTGATTATGCATTGCAATGCAATAAGTACTTAGGAAACATAAAATAAGAAAGTAATACCTTTTGGTTCAGCAATCATGATCTCAATCTCTGCTAATTGTGAGTCGTCTGGATCATTCATATATATTTCACATCACCAGCCATAGCTGAAACAATTAATTGTCGAATCAATAAAGCCAGGACCGTACAAGAAAATGCAGAAATCCCAAGTGGCAACAAGTTTGTGGTTGTTTTGTTTTTTAGCCTTTTTCACTTCTAGTTTAGCAAAAGGCGTCCACCAGATAGGCAAAAGTGGACTCAAAATCAGAACCAACAGTTACCGTTAGCTATCATTTGGACTGCTGAAATCTCAAAAAACTCCATTGGAGAGCAAAGAAGCCATATACCAATCCAGTGGAGAGCAAACCCAAGCCTTCCAGGCTCCAACCAATATCATATGCCACCAAATGAGTCCACCAGGGCTATTTTACATAATTTGAGTTATAATTATGTTAAATAAACTATCATCTCAAAGGAGAAATGGGGCTTCAGTTGTCTCTCTCTTCTCCACAAAAAAAAAAAAAAGAAAAGAAAAAGAAAAATAAAGAAAAAGTTTAAAAGAAACATTAAACGACTATGCATCCTTGAAGTGATAAGACATGAAAGGCGCACTATACCAATCCTTGCACTAGTACAGGCTGTTAGACAATTAAACATTCCTCAGCAAGTCACCCGACCAATTATCAAGGTTACTCCTCAGGACTTGATGACTGTTTCAAATTGTTTCTGTGGTTTTAAGTAAGTTTGCCAAAAAGTACCTTTTTTGTTTTGTTTTTGTTTTTTTGTTTTTGTTTTTTTTTTGTTTTTTTTTGTTTTTTTTTTGGGGGGGGGGGGGGGGTGGGGGGTGGGGTGTTAAGAAGAAGCTAGTTTGGACTCCTGCAGATACAAATTAGGGAAGCAGTATTTGGAGGGTGACATGTGAACACTGTCAACGCATATGTGGGCGAGTTTTAGACTGATTCGGACATATCATAATATGACACCTAAATTTAACTTAGACTTAGGAATTTGGATTACCTCTAGTTTGGAGTTCGTTAGGAGAAGCACGTGTAAAATAAAACCAGGCATTACATTTATTGATCCAACCAACAGTCGTGATCAAGTTTAAGGGGACTGAATATACTGTCAAAGTTAAACCTTAACTTTACACCATTAGGTTCCAGGGGGGACAAAAGATTTAGAAAGACCTAAAGGTTCCAAGGCCAAAGAACATGTATGACACCTATTACAATTTTAGCTTCCTCACAAATATGAAAGGATCTAAAGACTAACCAACAAACTAAATAATATCATCACTATGCCAAAATGATATTGTACATGCGAGCAGGGTGTGAATACACCAGACTGTTGTATCTGATACTAAAATGGGAACTGAAGGATAATCAACCACACATTGCAGTCTTGACAGGGTTTCTTTAAGAAATCCTCTTCCGCTTCTTTCTAATTAATTCCAAAATCCGTAGATGGTGAAAATTTGGGCGCAGGAACCATTTGTTGGACCCCAACAATGTCCCTTCCCATTCATTTAACTTGCCAGCAGTAACACGACCAAAACAAAACATAAGCCAGAAACCATCGCACACTCTCACCCTAAGGCTGCCATCGCCTCTAGAGATGGTTGAGAACAGAATTGAGATCCCTGTGTTTCATGAAAACCACTACCCAGCATCTCTCTACAACATCGGAAACGAATAATAACAAGAAATTGATTCGTGGGCAAGGACGGAAATGACCAACTTGAGACAGCGTTCAATAAAATGAAAGTAAGATGGTGCAATCATGAAGAGGATAATGAGGAAGAAACACTATATCGCATCATCATAGCCCACTTGTGATAATGTTCAATGAAACTCTTCGAGGACTTAATAACTATTGTAATCTCATGAGAATTCTAATAGTTACACGGTTGATTTTGGATCAATAATTCATGGTTCAGAAACATTCACTGACCCACTCAATCCCTCTATCAACAACTGATAACCATTGAGTTAAGACCTAGTTTCAATTTCAATAATTGTAACAAAACAAAGGCCTAGATCATTATTATTATTTTGAAAAACAAAAGGGCTCAAATGGGTAAAGTGAAATAGAAAGGAAGGAACCTTCAGCATGGGCATCTCCATGGACGAACTCTCCCTCCACCAACTGCTTGTCCAGTACAATGAATGTGTGCTCTGCAACCAAAAATTCAAACCTTGACATCAAAAAGAAACAATAAGACCGCAAATAAACATAGCTCACTGTTGGGGTCTTGGGTCCAAGAGAGATGCATCTGGTACTCTTGGTCTAAGGTGAGCGGTTCGGATCCCGTGGCTTGGAGCAGAGAGGATCCTGCATCCATTGATGGTATTTGGGCACGTGCTCCCTCATGTACGGAACCAGGATCACCTTCTCCCCTGCCAAGCTCATGCTCATCTCCTCCGCCGCCTCAATTTTTTGCAGTCCCCCACGAGAATGATTTGGTCTTTTTTCTTGACAATGTTGAGACTTGCAAGCCCATGTCACCTGGACCTTTCATGGGTCTAAATGTCAGAGGTCCAATGTACAATAGGCCGGCACGAAAATTTTTAATTCATGATAATAAAAAAAAAAATTTCATTTTTGTGTCATCATGGAGAAGCCTCGGTTAGGCACCGGCATGGCCTGGGACCCGATCCCTTTATTTTTCGTGCCGTGTATGGGCTCACCTCGGCCTGATACACTAGGGCCCAGGACACCGTCCATTTAGAGCACGAACGGAGCTTGATTAGGCCCCCAATTGGAGGCGGGACTGTATGTACTATTTAATAAGCTGATCTCAATGAAATACATACAACAATTATACATATGTAAACAACATACACTTTGTAATACCTCTATCTTGAAATACATGACTTAATAATGTATAATAATATGTTTAAAGTGTATACATGTATTTATTAGTTATTTTTATTTTCCTTGTTATTACTACCTATTATTATTATTGTTTTTCACATTTAGTTATTGTTAATTGTATTTTCTATTATTTCTTCTTTTCAATTCAATTACAAGCTTAGCCACCTCTCATTAACAACAAAATCTCAAAACCTAACAAATCTCTCTTATCCTAAAACTAATCCCTTCCTTTCCTCTTCCCTTCCCAACCTGCAAATCCACCTCCTTCTTCTCCCTGTGTTGCCGCATCCCTCTTCACTAGCATTCTCCCTACACACCCGAGCCCAGGCTCCCCTTCTCTTAGGCCTGGGGCACACCTTCTCCTTCCCTGCTATCTCCCCTCCACCAAGATCCCATGGCAGCACCAAGGTAGCATACTCTCCTCTCCTCCTTGGCTTGCAGACCTGAGCACAACCCCCACTAGGGCTGTGCAACAGATCAAGCTCATGCCGATCTCCTCCACCAGCTCTCTTGCCGCTGCCGCTCTCCCGAGGCGGAGCCACCACAACTCGGATCCATTTAAAGGGTTGACATACTTTTGTGTATACATGGATGGCTTGATTAATTAAAATTGTCATTAACCAGGTAACATCATTGTTGTTATTTTATTATCATTCTGAGTCTTAAGAAGTTGAGACTGTGCTTGAATAATGGGAAATTGGGTGCTGATAAATGCATAAACCATTTCTTTTGTTCATTCTCAATGGATGCAAACTTTTTCATTTGACTTAAATTCATATCCCTAACATCCTCCGTGCTCCAACTCTATGCAACCTCTGTAAGCTCCGCCAGCAAGCTCCGCATCTTCTTCGTCGGAACCCGAACTCATCACCGACATCTCCACAGCCTTCGGCGTTGTCCGCGAGCCACCACTGTGCTCCCCCTCAGCCGTGTGCCACCTTCCCCATGGCAGTCTCCGTGAGTCTTCCTCTCTCATTCTCTATTTCCACTTTCTTTCATTCCATATTATGTGTTTTATAAGTTGGTGCTAGTGTATGTTTAGTAATAAGTACATTAATATATTGGTGTTTAAATGTGTAGGCGTGTGCGTGAATGTGAGTGTTCATGTGGGTTATATTCATATGTGTGAGACATCTTACTCCGAGCTATTTTTTGTCTCTCCGTGTGTCGCCGTGGATCACCGTCGGCGAGCGCGAACGCACCCACGCTCTTCACGGCGAGATGCTCTATCCAACGACACCCTCCGCAGTCCCGGATGCCTCCGTCAAAGCCTCCGTCGGTGCGCCGCAAATCGGCTCGAGGTTAGTGCTATATTTATTTGTGTGGTGGCAAAAGGGTAATAATGTTGAAGTTTAATTAATGTGTAGAGTATGTTAGTAAATATATGTGCATGTATGAATTATGTAGGTAGGGTATACATGTAAATATGTGAAAGTTTATTAATGTGTAAGGGTACAATTGTAATAATTGGGAAGTTAATTAAAATGAGTGTGGGTGTTTCAATTAATGTATATGCATGATTTTGTGTGTGGATGCATGCATGTATATGCATGAATGTGTACTTTAATCATGTGTGTTAGTTTAGTAAATAATAAGTTGGTCTTAATTAATGTGTTTTATTTATATATGTCTTAATTAATTAATCATGCATGTGTTTTATTTATATAAATATATTATATGTATATAAGTGTGGGTATGTATGCATGTAGTATGTATGTATGTGTATACTTGTATATGTATGTGTGCATGGGTGTACACGTATGTGTCTGCACGTGTCGGTGTAGCGTGTATTTATATTTATTTGTATATATTGATTGCGTTGTTATAGTATTTTGGAATCGTTTGGTGAGATCCGGACCGTTGCAGGAGATCCGGATCCGATTCGGATCCATGCTCGTTATGGACCCGATACATAGGCAATTCGAAGACGATCCATGGGATGATCTGCAGATCAGCACCGGTTCATGCAGTGAAGACCAGATGGCGATTCAGTTCCGAAACCGCGTTATTTCATGTGAGTGTTTGCTCTTGTACCATTTCACTATTTATCTTTGTCTGTATTGTTTATATGTTAACCGCATTATTTCATGTGATTATCTGATATATTTTACCAGTTTGATTACATGTACCTATTCATGAGGCGTCAATGACTGTACATCTTATTTATTTGGTTGTTTCGAAATATTTTTGCGTCATTTCATGTGTTGGTAGTTGTCACTATTAGCTTAGGCCTAGCATTGGATACCCTGGACTGTGACTTGACTTGATCTACTGATCAGTTGAACTACGTTATATTGGAGGTTAGAGGACATATATTAGGCATAGTGTTTATTGGAAGTTGTTGGTTATTATCCCGACTAGAATTCCAGTGGATATCGAGGAAGTGTTAGATATGACATTGCTTTACCAATATACTGATTTGCTGATACTTGCACTGGTATTGACTTAGTTAGAGTTGGAGTTGACCTATGATATATTGTATATTGGATCTTGATCAGTTTATAGAGGAGTTTAATCTTGTTGGATTGTCATTATGTGTGTGTGTGTGTGTATAGCTTACCCTTGAAATAGATATGTAACATGATCTTGGTTTTAGATTATTAAACCAAAGAATTTAGGATTTACCTTAATTATATGATTGAGTACTGATGTTCTTATCGACGTTAGAAACTAGATGTAAAGATGATCTAGATTTCTTATTGATTGAGAACGTTACCCTCTTTAGCTATGATCATGATTATATTGGATGAATCTGGTTTTGAGGAATCGACATTGATTTGATTGACCTGACCTGATAGATCTTAAATATATATCTGATATATTACTCGACTTTGAGACCTTATGTTTGACCTTGATAGAAGTAAGAGTTTGTGATGACTTTAATCAAACTGGAGTGTGGAGATCTGAATAGATGTGTCAGAACATTTGTTATTTCAGTTATTGAGATGTGAATATATTGATGACTTAAGGATCAGAGTTGATTAATAGGGTGAGAGAACTGATCACTGATTATTGATATATTGAGACGGTGGTTTATTGTATCAGACTACTCGATATGGATTGATACTCGATGTTCATGATGACTATTGAAATTATGAGTTGGCAGATTCATTAATATTATATTCAGTACAAGTATGAGATTTTAGGACGGTTATATATATGAGATTGTATATTGACTAGAGGTGTCTAGACTGTTACTGTATAATTCATGTTATTGAAAGTTATTGGGAAAAGATTGTTTGACCGTAACACCCTGTACAGTCTCATTGTTCATCGTATACACGGTTACTGTTACTGTTCACTATTACTGATATTGTTCACCGTGTATACGATTACTGATTGACTGTTACTGTACTGTTATCGTTACTGTCACCGCATCGTCCCAGTGTTATATGTAACATGAGTATTGATTGTTTTTACTAAATTCAATAATCTTACACCGGGATTGGGAAAATTGATGGAGGAGACAGCGTCTGTATTTTGGGTGGACCTAGGATACAGGTTGCGCAGCCAACTGAGGGTTCCACTGTAGGGTTCCTGGGGGATGACTGACATCCCATCTATACTGTTATTGTTCCACTGTTCATACAATGAGATTACTGTTACTGTTACTGAGTACCTAGCGGTACGGCCTGGTTTCAGCGCTAGGAAACTGAGGCCGTGGTCCCGGGTATGTACGGGACCCACCTAAAGCATGGATAATGTCTCTTCTGTTAATTTCAATTAAGTTAGGATATCGATTGACACGTGTAGTAGGCGTAGTATGGGATGCGTCTATTACAGGTGGCAATTGGTGTTCGCTAACATAATAAATGATAATGAACTGTTAATGCATTGTGACTGACCTTAATCACCTGATTGTACATATATATCACTATGATAGACATATGATTGTAACACCAGATTTATATACCAGATTAGTGATATTGCTAGGATACACATCTAGACATCAGTTGTTTGTTACAGTTGTTTTACTTGTCTTTTATTTGCACACTTATTCATGTTATTGTTATTCAGTTGTTTATTTATCATGTTATTTAGTTATCCTATGTTTGTAGTTATCTTGTTATTATTCTGTGCACATTGTTTATATACACGAGCAGTCCTCTTTACACACACACTCACCAGGTCACTTTCTGACATCCCTGGATTTGCACATCCAGATATTGGACGTTTTGTGTCTATTGTGCAGGTGTTCGTTGAGACCGTACGCTTCGCGAAGGGCTGGAGCTTCTCCCTATTCGATTCTGGTATTCTTTCTTTTCTTTATTCCTGCTATTATTTTTAATCCATGTATATCACACTTGACTTCTATTTCTTGTTCCATTTGAAATCATGTGTAGCTTTTATATGTATTATTGCAGTGATCGCTGATTATTATGGTTCAGATTTTATACCTTGTTCAGGTTACTTTAGGCTTAGCGTGTATGCGTGGGGTATTTTCCTCGCGTATGTACGTCGCTGACTCTCGTCGGGACTCCGTTTTCGCGTATTTTGGGAAGCGGGGCGTGACAGACTTATTTTACTTAATATGATAGTTCATAGTGTTTGCTTTATGTAAACTTGTTAGGGGTTAATAAAAGCAATTAATCATTTTAAGAAGCAGTTTATTAGGAATATTAGTGGATGACTATTTATAGAAGAAAATTATTTAAGATTTGAACTTTAATGAATTATAGGCTTCTTTTTTCTAATTTTGGAGGGATAATATTAAGAAAAATATTTATAGCTTAAGTTAGAAATTTAAGTCGCCAGTTTACCTATTAAAATTCTTTTTAATTAAGGGGGAGCCATGGCCCTGCAGCCCTTATTAATCCGCCCCTGCCTAGCGATGTCTTACTCTCCTCTGTCAGATTAGGCACAAAATAGGCACCGAATACATTGACTGGTAATTTGTTCTTTCATGCACTCGGAGGCTGAGAATGATCGATGGCTGGAAGGGTTTGTGAGCTGTGTTGTGCAAATCAGTGAGTCCAGCTGATTGCTTTGGATGGTTTTATTGTCTGTGTGCCTGGGGCTATTGCAAAAGATTAGCATTCTTGAAATTTTTAAAAGATTATTTATCAGTAACTTTTCTGTGTTAGAAATTTAATAATGCTTAAGGAACTTCATGTAGATTAAATTGCCCATTGATCTAGAATCAAATGCATCTCAAGAAATGAATACACAATTAAACACATACCTGAAGCCATTAGAGGAATAGTGAAGGTATGTTGATGAAGATCCAAGTCTTTTCCTTGATCCTTGCAAACCCTAATTGCAACACCTTCTTCTCTCTGTCTCTTTCTCTTTTCACAAACCCTAACTCAAATGATGATGGAACCCCACAAAAGGAGGAGGGTTGTTTTCTTTTCAAGAGGAGAGAAGTGGGTCTTACATTTGCAATTAACCATATGTGATAAAACCACCCATCATGGCCCTTAATACCACATATGACTTATAAACTTTATACAATGCAACCTTTATATTTGGGCATACATAATATCAGTTAGGCTTTAATTATGGAATCCAATAATAAATATAAGGGTAGTGGGCCACCTTAATGTGAGATTAACATTCTCCCACTTGGACCACTAGCCGATTATGATAAAACTTTGGAAAACAAACAAAAAGACTCATTTCAAAAAACATTTTGACTCCATTGGATTCCATACTGAAAACTTTGACACGTGATCACGAATTTAAAAATAATAACTGATAAGCCCAAATAATTAAATACTGTAATACTGCAATTAGCTTGGACCATCAATGTGAGTCATAGCGGTTATACAACATCTATGTCATACTCCCTTCTACGTACCACAACATTGATAACCCTTACTAATTGAGTACATAACCAAAATGACCCCTGTAATTTGTCTTGTCAAGACATTTCCTGTTTAACAAGCATCCATACATAATATGTGCACACATAATTGGATAACAGGAAATACAGAAACAAACTTTTATTGCGCAATAGTGTCAATTACACAAGTACCAAAAACATACATTACAGATTGCTCAAAAGACCCATTCTAATAACATGTTCTTTGAATGTCTTTGAGACAATCCCTTGGTCAATGGATCAGCAACCATTAAAGTGGTACTTATATTTTCAATTGACACCTTCTGTTTCTGAACTCTTTCTCTAACCACCAAGTACTTAAGTTCCATGTGTCTGGAACCACTAGAGTACTTTCCATTCTTAGAGAAGAAAACGGCTGCTGTATTATCACAAAATATCTTCAGCGGCCTGGCAATAGAATCAACTACACCAAGTGCTGAGATAAAATTACGTAACCATAATGCATGATTCGTGGCCTCAAAACAAGCTATGAACTCAGCCTCCATCGTGGATGAAGCAGTGATAGACTGCTTTACACTCTTCCACGAGATTGCCCCACCTGCCAGCATGAAATTAAGCCTGAGGTAGACTTCCTGCTATCTGGGCAACCAGCAAAATCTGAGTCCGAATAGCCGATCACTTCCAACTGATCAGATCTTCTATATGTGAGCATATGATCCTTCGTCCCTTGAAGATACCACATTACTTTCTTTGCCAATTTTCAGTGCTCCATTCCTGGATTACTCTAGTATCTTCCTAACATCCCAACAGCAAAACTGATATCTGGCCTGGTACAAGTATGTGCATACATCAAGCTCCCAACAGCTGACGCATACGAAACTTTCTGCATTTGACCCTTTTTCTAAGTCATTTCTAGGACACTGGCTCCCACTTAATTTGTCACCCTTCATAATGGGTGCACAACTGGCTGAACATAATTCCATATGAAATCTTTCCAAGACTCGATTGATATAACCTTTCTGAGACAGTCCTAGCAATCCTCGAGATCTATCCCTGAAGATCTCTATGCCAATAACATAAGCCGCCTCACCCATATCAACCATCTTAAAGTTCTTGGTAAGATAGTCTTTAGTTTCATACAACAAACAATATCACTACTGGCTAACAAGATATCATCCACAGACAGAACCAAAAAGATAAACTTGCTCCCACTGATCTTCAGATATATACACTGATCAACAGTGTTTTCTGTAAATCCGAAAGAGGTAATGGTATCATTAAACTTTATATACCATTGTCTGGAAGCTTGTTTCAGTCCGTAGATGGATTTCTGTAATTTGCAAGCCAAGTGTTCTTTTCCTTTCTTTGCGAACCCTTCAGGTTGTTCCATGTAAATTTCCTCATCCAAATTTCCATTCAGAAAAGCTGTTTTCACATTCATTTGATGTAACTCCAAATCATAATGAGCTACAAGGGCCATAATGATTCTAAAAGAGTCCTTCTTTGATACTGGAGAGAAGGTTTCTCTATAATCAATGCCTTCTTTCCGAGTGAAACCTTTAGCCACAAGTCTGGCCTTATATCGTTCGATATTGCCTTTGGAGTCACGCTTGGTCTTAAAGACCCATTTACACCCGACTTTCTTACAGTTATTAGGCAATTCGACGAGATCCCAGACTTTGTTTTGGTCCATAGATTTCAACTCTTCATTCATAGCATCAATCCATTTACTAGAATCATTACTTTCAATGGCTTGTGAAAATGAATCTTGATCTTTATTAATCCCAATATCAAAATCAGATTCCTGTAGATACACCACATAATCATCTGAAATGGCAGATCTTCTTTCCCTTTGAGATCTCCTCAAAGCTGCCGGTTGTGGTGGTTCTATAACATTTTCATTGGCGATATCCTCATGAAGTGGTGAACCATTACCATTATGTTGTTCTGGTAACTCAGCTTGATGATCAAGCTGAGGGACAATAATTTCTCTTGAAGGAAAGGGTATTGGGATATTTACCCTTATCACTTCAAGATCCACCTTTCTTGGTTCATCACTCCCACTAATTTCACCATTCTCAAGGAATCTGGCATTACCAGTTTCAACAATTCTTGTACTATGGTTAGGACAATAAAATTGTACCCTTTAGACTTATCTGGATAACCAATGAAATACCCAGATATGGTCCTTGAGTCTAATTTCTTTTCTTGTGGATTATATATTCTAGCCTCTGCTGGACAACCCCAAACATGTAAGTGTCTTAAACTAGGTTTCCTACCAGTCCACAACTCGAAAGGAGTTGTTGGGACTGCTTTACTAGGAACCCTGTTCAAGATATACATAGCAGTCTTTAAGGCTTCATTCCACAATGAATTAGGTACATTAGAGAAGCTCATCATGCTCCTAACCATATCCATAAGTGTCCGGTTTCGCCTTTCAGCAACACCATTCTGCTGAGGCGTACCTGGCATTGTGTATTGAGCACAAATACCATGCTTTTCTAGAAATTTGGCAAATGGGCCAGATTTTGTCCTGACTCATCATATCTTCCATAAAACTCACCACCTCGATCTGATCTCATGATTTTAACCTTTCTATCTAATTGTCTCTCGACTTCTGTAATGAACACCTCAAGGATGTCAACAGCCTGAGACTTTTCATGAATTAGATATACATAACCATAACGAGATAGATCATCTATAAAGTGATAAAGTATCTCTCTCCCGTAAAACATGGAATAGAGAGTGGTCCGCAAATATCTGTATGAATAATCTCAAGAAGCTCTTTACTTCTTGTGGCACCTTTCTTGGTGTGTTTGGTTTGCTTTCCTTTTATGCAATCCACACAAACACCAAAATCAGTGAAGTCTAGGTTATCCAAAATCTCATTCTTCACTAATCTTTCAATTCTATCCCTGGAGATATGCCCCAGTCGTTTATGCCACAAGATAGAGGATTTTTCATTAATTAAGCCACGTTTAGAACCAACATTTGAATGCAGGGTTAAAAGAGATTGTGCAAACTCATCATTCAAGGAAATTTTATATAACCATCACATAAAATTTCATGTCCAACCGACATTGAATTAAACATTAAATTGAGTTTTCCACAACTGAATAAAACTGAATATCCAACAACATCCAATTTGGATAATGACATTAAATTCCTAGAAATTGAAGGTACATAAAAAGTGTCTACAAGATCCATCTGATGACTCGTCTCTAAGAGTAGTCGATAAGTTCCAACATACTCGACCTCCACTTTGAGACGGTTCCCCATAAAGACAAATCTTTCACTTTCCTTCGGTTTCCTGGTTGTAAGGAATCCCTGCATTGAATTAGTTATGTGAGTTGTGGCTCCAAAGTCAATCCACCAAGTATTAGAAGGAACTTCAGCAAGATTTGATTCATAACATACAAAAGAAAGATTCATACATTTCTTTTCGAACCAAACCTTTCTCTTGTTGCAATCCTTCTTCACATGTCCTTTTCTGTCACAAAAGTAGCATTTGACAGTGAAAGTCCTTCCATGACCCTGGCTACTTTCCCCAGGTTCATTCCCTTTCTTTGGTGGAAACCTCTTACCTCTTCCATACTTTCCCTTCTTATGGATAGCTCCTTGAGTTACTGACAACACTGAGTGATGTCCTTCTTGCCTCAGTCTCACTTCCTCTTGAAAACACATACTAGTCAGCTCATTCAGATTCCACTTATCCTTATGAGTATTATAGTGAATCTTGAATGGTCCAAACTGAGGAGGAAGTGAGTTGAGGATGAACTGTACCAAGAAGGATTCATCCACTTTCATTCCCAGTGTTCCTAACTTGGCAGCTTTATCAGTCATATTAAGAATGTGTTGTTGGACTCCTCTACTACCATCATATTTCATGGTAGTTAGTTCAGCCATAAGGGTGCCAGCTAATGACTTATCAGCATATTTAAACCGGTCTTTTACAGCAGTTAAAAGTTCTAATGCATTAGTAGTTTGAGGGAGTGAAGTCTTGATATTGTTGGCAATGGTCATCTTAATGAACATGAGACTGAGTCTGTTCGACCTTTCCCAGGCTTTGGCATGACTAACCTGATCTGCTGTACTTTCAGCAGTGATTTCCTCAGGTTTCTCAACTAGTAGAGCCATGTCAAGATCCAGTACACCCAGTGTGAATTGGACATGTTCAAACCATTCAGAAAAGTTTGTACCATCCAGGGCTGGAATGCTAGTTGCATGAGAGTGAAGGAAGTGGGAACGTTCACTGAAACAAAATAGGACAAGCTCACATTAAGGCCTCGAATCAATACAAAAACTTTAATTTTTATGAAGATGAACTATTGATATCATTTTGATTTCTCCTTTGGGCGAAACCTAAGCATATCTAGCGTTCACTCTACAGGTGAGAACTTTTATCATCTATGTAGGTCTAATATAATTTATGCCACTTAGACAGTAAGTCATGTTACCTTTGGGTATCCAATTCTACACCACTAAGTTGCATAAATTACACTACCCTAGCCGGTTCATAATTATTTAAAAGAGACTTTCCTTTGGGCAAGTCCCAATCTCCTAACTAGAACCGCCATCGAGAATATTATTGTCTTTAATGTCACCCTCATTGACAAGTCCTTTATGTAGTTGTATATTCATAAGGCTTACTAATATAGGTCACTTTGGCAACTGCTAAATCGATAAACCGTATGAATACAACACTAACCAATAATATTCTCTACCCTTTTATTTGAGTAATCCTATAATACTCCAATTTTATTACTTGACCAATATCAATCAATATTAATACAATAACATTAAATGTGTAACATACAATTATGATTGAATTTAAACAACCATTAGTCGACTGGTCAAGGTAAGCCTAGTCGACTAAGGCCAAGTCAAGTCGACTACAAAAGAAAGACTAGTCGACTTGGGTCAAGTCTAGTCGACTATAGAGGAAAGATTAGTCGACTACAAAATAAGGTTAGTCGACCAAGGGCAAGACTAGTCGACTCCTGCAGGAAGGCAACTCTCGGTTAACCTGTTAGTCGACTTGGGAAAAGGGTTAGTCGACTATACACATTATTAGTCGACTAATCAAAATGTCAAGTCGACTAAACAGTAAAAACAGAGAGTTCTCAACTTTCTGGAAAGAGACTTAGTCGACTGGTTTTCGGGCAAGTCGACTAACAGTCGACGAAACAGTTATCAAATGCGGTTTCTGTTTCGACGACTGAACCCATTAGAATATGAAAAATTAGGGGTTTCTATTACTGAATTTTGATCCCAATTAATTGCACAATTAGAGGAATATTAATAGAATATTAAGGCTACTAAATCCTCTTAAAATTCTACAATTAAATGATCAAAAATTTGATTTTTGAACTGTTAATCAAAAACCCTAATTTCCCATAATCTTAATTCTGAGATGTATTGATTCTTAAACAAAGCTCTGATACCAAATGTTAGAAATTTAATAATGCTTAAGGAACTTCATGTAGATTAAATTGCCCATTGATCTAGAATCAAATGCATCTCAAGAAATGAATACACAATTAAACACATACCTGAAGCCATTAGAGGAATAGTGAAGGTATGTTGATGAAGATCCAAGTCTTTTCCTTGATCCTTGCAAACCCTAATTGCAACACCTTCTTCTCTCTGTCTCTTTCTCTTTTCACAAACCCTAACTCAAATGATGATGGAACCCCACAAAAAGAGGAGGGTTGTTTTTCTTTTCAAGAGGAGAGAAGTGGGTCTTGCATTTGCAATTAACCATATGTGATAAAACCACCCATCATGGCCCTTAATACCACATATGACTATTATAAACTTTATACAATGCAACCTTTATATTTGGGCATACATAATATCAGTTAGGTTTTAATTATGGAATCCAATAATAAATATAAGGGTAGTGGGCCACCTTAATGTGAGATTAACATTCTGTTTATTCTGAAATTTCTTGAGGTATCTGAACGTGAAGGAAAATTCTAGTGAACGATTGTGATTTAGAAAGTGAGCCATCAATTGAGCATTAGTGAAGAGGATTCATTTCTGAAAAGACGGCATGGGTGGTGTCTCCCTGTTGCAATTAATTCGAACCTATAGGGTGTATTTAACAAAAAAAAAAAACCATTTAACAAATCAAATCATAAATATTTTAATTAAATTAAATAATTGTTCTAAGCATGCAACTAATATAAAAGAATAAAAAGAAGAAGAAAAATAAATTGCTGGCATGAGGCGGCGTACTCGTACAAAAACACAGCCCTAAAAGAAAGATAATCGATCCCTTATTCGGACCTTGAAATGACATCCTCTCTTTGTGGTATAAACTCTCTCAGTAGTTCACCAGCACCCAGCTCAAGACGATGAACCAGGCCTCTGCTCGGATGGAGATTCTTGCCCGAAAGTGGAAAAGAACTTTGAGAAATCAACAAAATTTTATAAGAATTTTTTTTTTTTTGGGGGGGGGGGGAGGGGGAGACAGTCAGATCTTTTTTGTTTCATATCAAAAAATACGCACAGAGATATGGTCTATTTATAGCTCTCTGCCGATCTTTCTATTTGTAATAGTCCCCAGAGAATCTTGCGAGTTGTTATAACGTGCAGCTCCTATTCATTTTGAACGGGTCCCATTCTATCCGAAAATCTCAACAGGATTTGAAATCAAAATTAAAAAAATATATATTAACTGATAAAATAAAAAATTCCTGTTCCAAGAACCACTGGACTGAACTTTTTCGTTTATTTTGACATTTCCTGAGCTATGTAAAAAGAGAAGAAAGATTCTAGCGAACAATTGTGATTTAGAAAGTGAACCATCAAGTGAGCATTAGTTGAAGAAGAATCAATTCTGAAAAGACGGCATGGGTGGTTTCTCTCTGTTGCAATTAATTTGAACCCCAGGGCAACATATTGAGTTTACACAGGGTTTCTAGTTAGCCAATTTCTTTTTCATTACCTTTAATAAATAGGGCTTGCTATGTATTTGAAAATATCAAGCAAATGTTCATCTAGTTCTTTCCACATCATTAGTTCACCTGTCACTTGGGGGAACACTAGTTTCCTTCCAGTGGTGTGTCTAGATGCTCTTAACTTCTGCGGAATGTAATTCTGTATCCATCAAACTCACACGCTACATGAACAAGACATAGCTAGCTCTGGGTCCACACTCCACTCCAACAGCGAGCCAAACTCTTAGCACTAAAAACCAAGCACAACTCTCAATTATTGGATTTGGTTTGTGAGCCACACACACATATTATAAGATGGCCAAGTACAACCTTCAATCATTCCCCATTAACATAGTTCACTCTATGTGTGTGAGTCACAAACACATATTATTACAAGATCAATTTCATGTTGATACGTAGATAAGACATCGTATTTTAAGGTTACAAAATTTTAAAGTCTTTACACCCCCCCTCTTACATCTTATTCATATATCAAGGCGAGATTGGCCTTCTTATAATGTTAATCTCATATAAAGGTGGCTCACTTAACCTTAATTATTTGCATTGGATTCCTATTAAAGTTGACTGATATTAAGGATGCCCATATTATAGTCACATTTATATAGTTATATGGTCTCTTGAAATATAAAGGGTACCATGATGGAAAGGTTTATTTCAAGGGACTTATGTGCAAATGTGCGACCCACTTTTCTCCTCCTGTAAAGAAAAAAACTGACGCTCATATTTTTGAGACTCTCCATCAGAAAAGAAAAGAGGAGTTTTGTGAAAAGAAAAGGAGATAGAGAAAAGAGGATCCTTTGCATTAGGTCTTGTAGGAATCAAAGCGAAGGACAAGGGTCTACTTCTTCCATACATCACAAGGATCTTCAACCTTCATCTCAATCAATGGCTTCAGGTATGTATCATGTATTAAGTTATTTACATGAATTTAATTCCCTTGAAATGTATATGATTCTTGATCCATGGCCATTATTCCGCATTAAATCAATTTAATTTCCAACATTTGGTATCAGAGCCGTGTTTAAAGAATCAATACATCTTGGATTTAGGGATTAAGGAAGGTTAGGGTTTTGATTATCGATTCATAAAAAAATCGAATTTTTGATCTGTTAATTGTAGAATTTAATAGAGGATTTAATAGCCCTAAAATCATGTTCATATTCCTCTAATTATGCAATTAATAAGGATCAAAATTCAGGATTAAGAAACCCTAATTTTCCCTAATTTTTGATTAATTCGTCGGAACAGGAACTGCAATTAGATAACTGTTTCGTCGACTATTAGTCGACTAGTAATATGTTATAGTCGACTAATTCTCTTTTCCAGAGAGTTTGAAAGTCTCTGTTTGCTGCAGCAGTCGACTAGATTTTTAGTTGATTTTATGACTAGTCGACTAATTAGGTTATAGTCGACTAATCATATTTTCCAAGTCGACTAATTTAGTGACCCGAAAGTTGAGAACTCTCTGTTGGATTCAGGAGTCGACTAATAATATTTGTAGTCGACTGATAAATTTTATAGTCGACTAATTATAGGGTATAGTCGACTAACTTTTCCTTGCCCTAGTCGACTAGACCTAAACCTATAGTCGACTTAACTTGACCTTAGTCGACTAGTATTTCCTTGTAGTCGACTAATGGTCTAATATAATCAATCATTAAAGTATGTTACACATTTAAGTTGTTGTGTTAATATTGATTGATGCTTTGTCAAGTAATGTATTGAGGTATTATGGCTTTACTCAAATAAAAGATTAGAGAATATTATTGGTTAGTTTTGTATTCATAAGGCTTATTGATTTAGTAGTTGCCAAAGTGACCTATGTTAGTAAAACTTATGAATATACAACTACATAAAAGACTTGTCAATGAGGAAGACATAAAAGACAATAATATTCTCGATGGCGGTTCTAGTTAGGAGATTGAGACTGGCCCAAAGGAAAGTCTCTTTCAAATAATTATGAACCGGGGTAGGATAGTGTAATTTATGTAACTTAGTGGTGTAAAATTGGATACCCAAAGGTAACATGACTTACTAACTAAGTGACATAAATTATATTAGACCTACATAGGTGATAAAAGTTCTCACCTAAAGAGTGAACACTAGATATGCTTAGGTTTCGCCCAAAGGAGAAATCAAAGTGATATCAATAGTTCATCTTAATTAATTTAAAGTTGATGTATTGATTAGTGGCCCTAATGTGAGCAATGTCCTATTATGTTTCAGTGAACGTCCCTACTTCCCTTCACACTCATGCCACTAGCATTCCAGCCTTGGATGGTACCAACTTTTCAGAGTGGTTTGAACATGTACAGTTTACACTGGGTGTTTTGGAGCTAGACATGGCCTTAATAGTTGACAAACCTGATGAAGTAACTGCTGAGAGTACAGCAGAACAGGTCAGCCATGCCAAAGCTTGGGAAAGGTCTAATAGGCTCAGTCTTATGTTCATAAAGATGACCATAGCTAATAACATCAAGACTTCACTCCCTCCTACAACTATTGCATCTGAACTATGAAGTGCGGTTAAAGACCGTTTTAAGTCTGCAGATAAGTCATTAACTGGCCTTATGGCTGAACTTACCACCATGAAATATGATGGTAATAGAGGAGTTCAGCAACACATTTTAAATATGTCTGATAAGGCTGCTAAGTTAGGATCACTGGGAATGAAAGTGGATGAGTCCTTCTTGGTACAGTTCATCCTTAACTCGCTTCCTTCTCAGTTTGGGCCATTCAAGATCCACTACAATACTCATAAGGATAAGTGGAACTTGAATGAGCTAACTGGTATGTGTGTTCAAGAGGAAGTGAGACTGAGGCAAGAAGGACAGCACTCAGTGTTGGCAGTAACTTCAGGAGGTATCCATAAGAAAAGTAAATATGGAAGAGGTAAGAGATTTCCATCAAAGAAAGGAAATGACCATGGGGAAAGTAGCCAAGGTCATAGAAAAGCTTTCACTGTCAAATGCTACTTCTGTGGCAGAAAAGGACATGTGAAGAAGGACTGCAACAAGAGGAAAGCTTGGTTCGAAAAGAAAGGTACAAATCTTTCTTTTGTATGTTATGAATCAAATCTTGCTGAAGTTCCTTCTAATACTTGGTGGATAGACTCTGGAGCCACAACTCATATAACTAATTCAATGCAGGGATTCCTTACAACCACGAAACTGAAGGAAAGTGAGAGATTCGTCTTTATGGGGAACCGTCTCAAAGTGGAGGTCGAATATGTTGGTGTTTATCGACTACTCTTGGAGACGGGTCATCAGATGGATCTTGAGGATACTTTTTATGTACCTTCGATTTCAAGAAACTTAATGTCATTATCCAAATTAGATGTTTTTGGATATTCTGTTTGTTTTAGTTGTGAAAAACTCTCTTTAATGTATAATTCAATTCCGGTTGGACATGGAATTTTATGTGATGGTTTATATAAAATTTCATTGAATGATGAGTTTGCACAATCTTTATTATCTCTGCATTCGAATGTTGGTATAAAACGTGGCTTAATAAATGAAAAATCCTCAATCTTGTGGCATAGACGACTGGGGCATATCTCCAAGGATAGAATTATAAGATTAGTGAAGACTGGGATTTTGGATAACCTAGACTTCACTGATTTTGATGTGTGTGTGGATTGCATAAAAGGAAAGCAAACCAAACACACTAAGAAATGTGCCACAAGAAGTAAAGAACTCCTGGAAATAATTCATACAGATATTTGCGGACCACTCTCCATTCTATGTTTTACTGGAGAGAGAAATTTCATTACCTTTATAGATGATCTGTCACGTTATGGTTATGTGTATCTAATTAATGAAAAGTCTCAGGCTGTTGACATCCTAGAGGTGTTCATTACAGAAGTCGAGAGACAATTAGATAGAAAGGTTAAAATCATAAGATCAGATCGAGGTGGTGAATTTTATGGTAGATATGATGAGTCAGGACAACATCCTGGTCCATTTGCCAAATTTCTAGAAAAGCATGGTATTTGTACTCAATACACAATGCCAGGTACGCCTCAGCAGAACGGTGTTGCTGAAAGGCGGAACCGAACACTTATGGATATGGTTAGGAGCATGATGAGCTTCTCAAATGTACCCAATTCATTGTGAAATGAAGCCTTAAAAACTGCTATGTATATCTTGAATAGGGTTCCTAGTAAGGCTGTCCCAACAACTCCTTTCGAGTTGTGGACTGGTAGGAAACCCAGTTTAAGACATTTACATGTTTGGGGTTGTCCAGCAGAGGCTAGAATATATAATCCACAAGAAAAGAAATTAGACTTAAAAACAATATCTGGGTATTTCATTGGTTATCCAGATAAGTCTAAGGGATACAAATTTTATTGTCCTAACCATAGTACAAGAATAGTTGAAACTGGTAATGCCAGATTCCTGGAAAATGGTGAAATTAGTGGGAGTGCTGAACCAAGAAAGGTAGATCTTGAAGTGGTAAGGGTAAATATCCCAATACCCTTTCTTTCAAGAGAAATTGTTGTCCCTCAGCTTGATCATCAAGTTGAGATACCAGAACAACAAGTTAATGTTGGTTCACCACTCCATGAGGATATTCCCATTGAAAATATTGTAGAACCACCACAACCGGCAGCTTTGAGAAGATCTCAAAGGGAAAGAAGATCTGTCATTTCAGATGATTATGTGGTATATCTACAGGAATCTGACTATGATATTGGGATTAATAAAGATCCAGTTTCATTTTCACAAGCCATAGAATGCAATGATTCTAGTAAATGGGTTGATGCTATGAAAGATGAGTTGAAATCTATGGACCAAAACCAAGTCTGGGATCTCGTTGAATTGCCTTATAACTGTAAGAAAGTCGGGTGTAAATGGGTCTTTAAGACCAAGCGCGACTCTAAAGGCAATATCGAACGATATAAGGCTAGACTTGTGGCCAAAGGTTTCACTCAGAAAGAAGGCATTGACTATACAGAGACCTTCTCTCCAGTATCAAAGAAGGATTCTCTTAGAATCATTATGGCACTTGTAGCTCATTATGATTTGGAGTTACATCAAATGGATGTGAAAACTGCTTTTCTAAATGGAAATTTGGATGAGGATATCTACATGGAGCAACCTGAAGGGTTCGCAATTAAAGAACAAGAACACTTGGCTTGCAAATTAAAGAAATCTATATATGGACTTAAACAAGCTTCCAGGCAATGGTATATAAAGTTTAACGATACCATTACCTCTTTTGGATTTACAGAAAACACTGTTGATCAGTGTATATATCTAAAGATCAGTGGGAGCAAGTTTATTTTTCTGGTTCTGTATGTAGATGACATCTTGTTAGCCAGTAGTGATCTTGGTTTGCTGTATGAAACTAAAAGCTATCTTACCAAGAATTTTTAGATGGTTGATATGGGTGAGGCAAATTATGTTATTGGCATAGAGATCTTCAGGGATAGATCTCAAGGATTGCTAGGATTGTCTCAGAAAGGGTATATCAATCGAGTCTTGGAAAGATTTCATATGGAAATGTGTTCAGTCAGTCCTGCACCCATTCAGAAGGGTGACAGATTAAGTGGTAGCCAGTGTCCCAGAAATGACTTAGAAAAGGGTCAAATGCAGAAAGTTCCGTATGCATCAGCTGTTGGGAGCTTGATGTATGCAAGCACTTGTACCAGGCCAGATATCAGCTTTGCTGTTGGGATGTTGGGAAGATATCAAAGCAATCCAGGAATGGAGCACTGGAAGTTGGCTAAGAAGGTTATGCGGTATCTTCAAGGGACAAAGGACTATATGCTCACATACAGGAGATCAGATCAGTTGGAGGTGATTGGCTATTCAGACTCAGATTTTGGTGGTTGCCCAGATAGCAGGAAGTCTACCTCAGGATTTATTTTCTTGCTAGCAGGTGGGGCAATCTCGTGGAAGAGTGTGAAGCAGTCCATTATTACTTCATCCACGATGGAGGCTGAGTTCATAGCTTGTTTTGAGGCCACAAATCATGCATTATGGCTAAGGAATTTTATCTCAGCACTTGGTGTAATTGACTCTATTGCCAGGCCGCTGACGATATATTGTGACAATACAGCAGCCGTATTCTTCTCTAAGAATGGTAAGTACTCTAATGGTTCTAGACATATAGAACTTAAGTACTTGGTGGTTAGAGAAAGAGTTGAGAAACAGAAAGTGTCAATTGTAAGTTTAAGTACCACTTTAATGGTTGCTGATCCAATGACAAAGGGATTGCCTCCAAAGACATTCAAGGAACATGTTGTAAGAATGGGTTTTTTGGGCAATCTGTAAAAGTGTATTTTGGTACTTATGTAATTGACATTATTGTACAAATAAAAGTTCTGTTTCTGTGTTTCCTGTTATCCAATTATGTGTGCACATATTATGTATGGATGTTTGTTAAACAGGAAATGTCTTTACAAGACAATTACAGGGGTCATTTTGGTTATGGACTCAATTAGTAAGGGTTATCAATGTTGTGGTACATAGAAGGGAGTATGACGTGGATGTTGTATAACCGCTATGACTCGCATTGGTAGTCCAAACTAATTGCAGTATTACGGTATTTCATATTTGGGCTTATCAGTTGTTGTTTTTTAAATTCGTGATCACGTGTCAAGTTTTTTCCGTATGGAATCCAATGGAGTCAAAATGTTTTTCGAATGAGTCTTTTCTTTTATTTGTTTTCTAAAGTTTTAACCTAATCGGTTAGTGGTCCAAGTGGGAGAATGTTAATCTCATATAAAGGTGGCCCACTTAACCTTGATTATTTGCATTGGATTCCTATTAAAGTTGACTGATATTAAGGATGCCCATATTATAGTCACATTTATATAGTTATATGGTCTCTTGAAATATAAAGGGTACCATGATGGAAAGGTTTATTTCAAGGGACTTATGTGCAAATGTGCGACCCACTTTTCTCCTCCTGTAAAGAAAATAAAACTGACGCTCATATTTTTTGAGACTCTCCATCAGAAAAGAAAAGAGGAGTTTTGTGAAAAGAAAAGGAGATAGAGAAAAGAGGATCCTTTGCATTAGGTCTTGCAGGAATCAAAGCGAAGGACAAGGGTCTACTTCTTCCATACATCACAAGGATCTTCAACCTTCATCTCAATCAATGGCTTCAGGTATGTATCATGTATTAAGTTATTTACATGAACTTAATTCCCTTGAAATGTATATGATTCTTGATCCATGGCCATTATTCCGCATTAAATCAATTTAATTTCCAACATATAATACACATGAATCAAAGTTTCATTAAACCCCCCTCAAAAAGAAAAACATGCAACCCTCATTATTTATTTGACTAACCAAGCAATCAATCTAAAGGATTGCCAAAACCATTCACCAAATCTCCTCCCCTTTCCTCCAAACTCAAGCACACGAAAACACCCTAAAGTGCATGCATGAAAAGAAAACCTCAACCTCTCCCCCGCTACTCCCCATCTCTCCCCTCCACCAAAAAACCGAGCATGTAGTTCCTCGTGCTCCTCCTATTTATCATCCTCCTCTCCTACGCCACCACTGTGACCGTCGTCTTGACCAGCTGCACCCTGACCACCACCACCCTCACACCCTACCAAAAGTGCCTCACTCTCCCCACTCAAGATGCCACCTTCTCATGGACCTACCACCTCTACAATGTGTTGAATTTTTTATTGGTTCTCTACTTAACAAGAATCAAACTGACAACTAATCAAGATCACTGAGATATCAACAATCTAATTGGCCAGGTCGGCAAATAACAGGTGGGAGGTTTTCCGTTCAATAGAACGTTCCTTAATTTAAGAACCACCTTTCAATTTCCTTCCTTGGTTAAACACCAATTAGACTGAATCTGAATCAGTCTCGATATACTGTAAAGTATATCCCCTGTATAAAGGACTTAATCCACTTATACAGTATTTGGAGTGAGGTACGCTTAGAGCGAATCTCCTTAAGACAATTACGTCCCTCGCACCGGTGCTAACGGGATAATGGACGCTGGTCTCCCAAGATACAACACTCCTTCACGGTATTTGGATAGCACTACCAAATCACCGTACGGTCGAACCGTAGTCAACCAGTACCTTCACAGGATTGTTGAAGCAGCGGTACAAGGACAAATTTCGGATGAATATTTGCCTTTACTTTGGAGTAGCACCCACATTTGAGGACGAAGGAAGGTTGAAGAATATTTTTCTTCAGAAATACCAGATTCAGACAACAATTCTATAACAAAATCTGTTGAATTTTCTGATTCCTCTTTCAGAACAAATTTCGCAGAATCTTCTTTGGAAGTCGCTTCAGAAATCGAGTTACGGATTTCCCACTTCCCTTTTGGAAGTCACTTCAGAACTCCACTTCCCAGTTCAGAACGCAGAAACTTGAAGTGTTCAGAACTCAGAGAGAGAGAGAGAGAGAGTTAATTCTGAATTTTGGTATTGTAGTTGGTGTGTCTTTCAATTGAGAATCTGGAGCGTTCGCAGGCGATTCGGATCCGGAGCGGAGCGGAGCGGGTCTGGTTCGGATTCGGAGTGGCACATACCCTTGAGACCTGATTCAAAAAGAACCAGGCAGGGTAGGAACCTGAACCTGAACTTGAACCCAGGCCCAGGCCCAGGCCCAGGCCCCGGCGCCAGCCAGCCACCAGCGGCGGCGGCGCGCGCGCGCATGCGCATGCACACATGTGCGGGCGGGCATAGATCCCTCCCAATCGCGCGCGAAAACTCCAAGTACCCAAAGGGCACGCCCTTTGTTCTCAATTTTCTCTATTTATACACCACAAACTTTCATCCATGGCCAATGTGGGACTAAATGCTTTTAGCTACCTTTAGTCCCGTTTTGACTTTGAATTAGGCAATCTTTAGACTTGAATATCTCATTCATTCGAAGTCGGAATTGAACATGTGAATATACCACGTTCATCCCCAATGGAAAGAGAACACACTCCAACCATCATCCAATTGATTCGATCAACGGATCTCGCCATAATTCAACTCGAAGATTCATACTTATATTCTTCAATTCCAACATTTTTGAATTAAAATAAAAGAAAAAAAGCTTTCATCTATTTTATCATGTCAACTTTGACCAAGTCTCAGGATCTAAGTTGTTGAGAAAATCTCTCAACTGCTCGGATTTTCTTATAAAGTTGTTAAAACAACTGGGTTTTAAGGTTATAAATTGAACTCTAACTCAGTTCTCAACACACAATTCTCATTTTCTCTTCTCTCTCTTTGAAATTTCTATTGAGGTCTACTCAGCTTGAATTAAATTTTCTTCTCTTTTCTTTATTTTTGATAAACAGTCTGAATCTGAGTAGAGGCTTAGTGCTAGCGTCCGAGCTCAACTGCTGGTCATTTCGGGGGAGTTTTTATCGCTAGTTGACGGGGCCAATTCGATGTCCGGACGAGAGCACCGGCCATTTGTCTTTTAGGGCAGTGCGTCGCACGACTACATCTCCCAGGCCAGCGATCTTATTTTTTATTTTAATTTTATTGCATGTTTAGTGATTGGTACACATATAATTTGATTTGAGCTAAGTTTTAATTATTGCATATTTTAATTTAAAGAAAAATAGGGAAAAAATTTCAACAATTTAGAAGACAAATAAAGTTTTGCTGCTAATTAATTTTCATGCAAATTAATTACTTATTATTTCTTGTAAAACACTTATTTTATGCAATAGAATAGTTATCTAAATTCGTACAAGCATATTGTTATATTCCTAAGAGTAGTTAATTATTTAACTAATTCTTACAAAGGATTTCTTTAATTATCATCTACTTCACGCAAATTAAATAGATTAGGATCTTTCTTACAAACTGTTATATAGATTCTTGCAAATATTTTTTGATTAAAATTATTGCAAAAAAAAATAACACAAGTTCTTACTAATTTAATTTCTTACAAAATAATTCCTGATATTTACCAGCAATTAATAATCTAGCCACTACATTTTGTAAAATTGATTCCTTGCAAATCAAATTATTTTTAATTGTTAGATTCTTATTTTTTACTCAATAACTAATTCATTTATTTGGTTCATGTAATAGAATTAATCTTAATCTGTCTTTTTACTAGAAATAAACTAATTAAGTTCTTACAAAAATCTCTTTTAAAATTAAAGTTCAATTCTTAAAGGATTTTACTCAATTAAAATTTGAAATTTTAAATTTGAAGTGCAAAGAGCCAGGGAAGTTTGCAATTTGAAGGGCATGTTATTGCTTGGGGCCAGCTAATGGGTTTTGATGTTGTTTGTACTTGGATCAAACCCAATGGGTTCATATGGGCTCACAGCGTATGTGTCAGTTGTTTAAAGGAAGGCCCGAGTCCATGTTTTTTTTGTTTATAAACTAGGCTTGGATTTCTACACATTAAATTCTTCAGAATATTGTACTGGGATTAACATATTCTCAATAATTTATTCTTGTGTTTAGTATATTAAAAATATTTTTAGGAATAGGATATTACTGAGCATGTTTTTTCGAAACTAATCTTGTGATGAGAGGTTAATTACAGTAAATGAAATGGTGAAAAGTAGCGGCGTTGATTGGCGATTGAGTGACAATTGTGACCCGATCCGAACCCGACCCATAATTTGCGGATTTGGGTCAACATATATGGGTTGGGTCATAAACAAGTCAACCCGTCTAACCCGTTTATTAAACTAGTCGGGTATGGGTTTAAAGCTTAACCCGTTTAATCCACTTATGACCCATTTCTTTAAGAGATGCATAAACTTCAAAAATGTCAACCCTCTAAATGCTAGAAGCTAAAGTCTTTGAATATCATGATTTTACCTAATATTATATATTAGTTTCATGTGGTTTGTTGATAAACTAAAGATTATGTTTCTAAAATTTGATATTAATAATAAATATATTTTTTTTAGTGTTTTATAAGTTTGATTTGAGTCATTTAACTACGTTGAAATTTAATAAACACGTTAAAACGGGTCGGGTCGGGTCGACATGTTTAACTCTGGGTTGGGTATGAGTTTGCAACATTGACCAATTTATTAAACGAGTCAAATATGAATCAACTATAATTGCATTGACCTGAAAATGACCCGAACCACCCGACCCAATTATCACCCCTATGTGGTGGTGGTGGTGCCCGACGATGGCGACGGCGGTGGGCGGTTTATGGTGGCGGCCGACGATCGTGGTTGGCTATTAGCTATGGCAGTGGTGGTGGTCGGCATTAGGCGGCCGGTGGTGGCATTCGACGGCGGTGGTTGCCGATTGGGATGGTGGACGTGGTCGGCTATTGGCGTGGTTTTCAGTAGTCGATGGTGGCGATCAGTAGCGATTGTCGACGGTTGGGATGGCAGTAGTGGGGGTGGTGGTGGTCGGCGGTCTACGGTCAGTTGCGACGGCGATAGCAGTGGTGATCAGTAGCAGTGGTCGGCAGTGGGATAGCGGGTGACGGTCGAGGATCATCTGTTGGCGGTGGCAATAATGACAGCAGCCGATGGTCAGTAGCGGTGGTTGGTAGTGATGGCGGCAATGATTTTCGTGTTGGTACAAGATAATGAAGAGATGAAAGATGAGAAAAATAAATAGAGTTATTTTAGGAAATAAATTTTTTTCTATTAATTCCCCTGAGGTGAAAATGTAGAATATCCACCTTCCACGATGGGAATTATACTCCTCATGAAATGAGAACATTTGATTCTTGTGAGAATCCAATATTCTCAGAAATGTTGAGTAAACTTATGTCAAATACGAAAATTTCACATGAGAATCTAAATTTCCGAGTAAATTTTTGCATACCAAACGACGTGATAAAAAAGGAACTTTTCAAGGAGAAGATATCATCAGAAAGTGTATGAAAATAGATCATGGACAATTTGGCAAAAATTCTTTAGAAAATTATCTTTCAATTTATGTGAAAAGATACTCATATGAAAAAGTCCATGCAGTTTCAAACCATGTGAATAAGTCTCTTGACCAAGATTTAATGTGAAAAATTTCTTATCTCCACCAAAAGTTCATTATATTTTTCTATTTTTCATATTATTCTTGATTAGATATCTTATTTGAGTTGATTTTAACGGACAACATGACAGGCAATTAATACTCGTCACACGCTAGTCGCGTGAGCTAGTTTGGAGGCTTTATTTTGTCCTTTTTTTTCTAATTTTGTTCACCTCAAGGTGGATAAATTTTTGGAAAAATTGTCTGAGTCCCTCTTAGCTGCTGGGAAAACCGTCTTGGGAAAAAATTATTTAATTTTTTATTTCTTTATTGCCTCCTTCAATGTTGCCTCTTTTTTATTTGGATTTTTATTTTGTTTTTTTGGGAGTGTGGTGTTTGTATTTTTCAGGGGATATTAATGTAATTATTGGTGTGGTGATGGAGATCAGAGCTTGAGGTTGGAGGTAATTTTGCCTGTTGTTTATTTGTTCAAGTGAGGCGGATCAAATTTATAAAAAATAGATAAAAATTGATCAAGGTAGACAAAATAAAAAGTTGGAAAGAAATTTATAAAATTAGACAGAATTTGACGAAGGTGGACAAAAAGACGAAAGTTGAACATAAATATATAAAAATAGATATAAGTTAAGTAAGGTAGAAAGAAAGAGCGAAAATTTGGGTGTGATCTCCCTGTTTTATATTTATTTTTTAAATTTTCTATTTTATAATAACCTCTTCCTTTTTCTTACATCTCTCGAGCCTCTAAATCTGTCCCAAGCATATTCATGTCTACTGCGTGTTTTGTTAAGTGAGATAGATCATGATAAAGTTAGACAAAATTTATAGAAAAAGATAAAAAAATGACGAAAATAGACAGAAATAGAGAAAGTTTGAAAGAAATTTATAAAAAGACAGAAATTGACAAAAGTGGACAAAAAGGAAGAAAGTTAAACAGAAATATATAAAAGTAGAGAGAAATTGACTAAAGCAAACAAATAAAATGGAAAAAGGGCGGCGATCTCCACTCCTGTCACCCCCAGGGCCGCTGAATATTGCTTTCATTCTCAACAAATTGTTGAGAACGTGCATAAAATTATTCACATGGTAGACAAAAAACTAGAGTAGGTGGGCATCATATTTTGAAAATGTGGACAAAATATTAAAGAAGTAATATTAAAAAAGTGGACATAATTTTAGAGACATAACATTAAAAAGATATACATAATATTAAAAAAATTAGAATTGATGAACAATATATAAAAAAGTGGAAAGAATGTATGATAAGGTGAACAAAAATTTGGAGAACGTAGACAGAATATTAGAGGTGTATAAAATTTATAAGTTAAAAATAAATATATAAATATATGTTATGAATAATTTGCTAATTATGATTAAATTGCTAACGGCAAATCTCTAGGCAGAATTCCAACACGTATTTAACATCCATTGAGAGTGGACAGAAAAAATTAGAGAAGGGTGGACAGAAATATAGCAGCCATGCAAAAAAATTATCCGAGCAAAAAAATATCAATGCAAAAAAAATTATCCGTTTTGAGGTGGACAAAAATTAGAAAAGATAGATAAAAGTAAAGCCTCCAAGCCGGCCCGCACGACTAGTGCGTGACTAACGTTAAATGCCCATCACGCGGGCCGCTCAAATAAATTCAGATAAGGCATCCAATCAAGGACAATATGAGTACTAAAAAAATATAATGAATTTTTTGGTGGACAAGGATTTTTCACATTATATCTTGGTCAAGGAGCTCATCACATGGTTTGAAATCCTGAGGATTTTTTTTTTTACATGAGTATCTTTTCACAGGGATTAAAAGACAATTTCCCTAAAAAAACTTCACACTTTGCTTTAGGCTCCATGGAAAATATCAAATTTTATGATAGTACATGAGCATGTTTTAGTGAATAATTCAATTGAAAATCAGAGTACTCTATTCCTCTCCCTAATTTCACTCGAGCAAGTTGCATAACACTAATGGTAACAATGGGTTTCTATAATTCACCCATACTAATAGTTTGAAGTGATTCAAACTTGACCTTAAAGCTCCTATTGAAGCAAATTAAGTGACCCGGAATGCTTTTCTTTTCTTTGTTAATTGTGAATATGAATTTAGATCCAAGGTTCGAATTAAATATTGTCGGTAATTATATTGATATTTGGTCTAATATCAATATATATATTGCCGGTACGATTCAATATGTCTAAGACAGTACTGACCATTGAGATAAAACAACCGATAAATTAATAACTGGTATTACCGATTCCAATACTAAAAACTCACGTGATGTTAATGTTGGAATTGAAGAATATAAAGCGAATCTTTGAGCTGAATTATGGCAAGATCCGTTGATCAAATCAATTGGATGATGGTTGGAGTGTGTTCTCCTTCCATTCGGGATGAACGTGTTGGTTATTCTGCTTAACAAGAATCAATCTGACAACTAATCAAGATCACTGAGTTATCAACAATCTAATTGGCCAGGTCGGTAAATATCAGGTGGGAGGTTTTCTGTTCAATAGAACGTTCCTTAATTTAAGAACCACCTTTCAATTTCCTTCCTTGGTTAAAGCACCAATTAGACTGAATCTAAGTCAGTCTCGATATACTGTAAAGTATATCCCCTGTATAAAGGACTTAATCCACATATACAGTATTTAGAGTGAGGTACGCTTAAAGCGAATCTCCTTAAGACAATTACGTCCCCCGCACTGGTGCTAACGGGATAATGGACGCTGGTCTCCCAAGATACAACACTCTTTCACGGTATTTGGATAGCACTACCAAATCACCGTACGGTCGAATCGTAGTCAACCAGTACCTTCACAGGATTGTTGAAGCAGCGGTACAAGGACAAATTTCAAACGAATATTTGCCTTTACTCTCTGGAGGAGCACCCACTGTTGAGGACGAAGGAAGGTTGAAGAATATCTTTCTTCAGAAGTATCAGATTCAGACAACAATTCTTATAAAAAATATGTTGAATTTTCTGATTCCTCTTTCAGAACAATTTGGCAGAATCTCCTTTTAGGAAGTCGCTTCGGATTCCCACTTCACGCTGGAAGTCGCGGATTCCACTTCACGCTGGAAGCACAGTTCAGAACGTTGGAAGAACAGTTCAGAACTCAGTATAGAGAGAGAGTGTGTTCAAACTCTGTTGGTGTGTCTGAGAATGAACCTCTGGAGCGCTATTTATAGCGCTCCGGAAGGGTATTCTCGTCCGCCAAAAGTCAACAGTTGCGACGGTTCGGACAGAACTGTCGCAACCGTTCAACCGCACGGTCGGTTTTCCGACAGCGGTTGGCGAACGGTTCGGATCCGTTCGCGCGGACACCCGTTGGCGGGCAGGAGCGGATTGGGTAGTGGAGTGGAGCGGATCTATTCGGCCCATACCCTGAAACCCGATTCAAAAAGAACCAGTCCAGGTAGGGAACCCGAACCCAGATCCAGACCCAAGCCCAAGCCCGCGCCCGGCCCGGCTCCGGCGCCGGCGCCGGCCGGCCCGCCGGCCGCCGCCAGCGGCGGCGCGCGTGCGCGCACGCACGCATGTGCGAGCATAATTCCCTCCTTTTGCGCGCGAAAACTCCAAGTACCCAAAGGGCACGCCCTTATTCTCAATTTTCTCTATTTATACCCCATAAGCTTCCATCACACGGCCAATGTGAGACTAAATGCTTTTAGCTTCCTTTAGTCCCATTTGGTTTTGAATTAGGCAAACTTTGGACTTGAATATCTCATTCATTCGAAGTCGGAATTGAACATGTGAATATACCACGTTCATCACCAATGGAAGGAGAACACACTCCAACCATCATCCAGTTGATTCGATCAACGGATCTCGCCATAATTCAACTCGAAGATTCGCCTTTCATATTCTTCAATTCCAATAATCCCCCACAATGAATGGAGAATTCAAGGAAATGACACACAAAGAGACTGACTCTATTGTGAAAGGTACTTGAGAAAAGAAACTGCATAAGGATAGGTGAATTAGGTCTTGAACCTTCCATAGTGAAAGCTTTATCAGACTTACTGGCTAATCAGTGAACTAGGTCTTGAACTGTTAGCCGTTAGTGTAAGCCAAGTCAACAAGCTTCACACAGTGACTTTCCAAATCAACTTTGGTTCTCGGTTGTGTCCGTTTTGGCCCTGGACATTCTTGGTTTCAGAGAGTATCTTTAGGGAATAACAGCCTCCATAGAAATTCCCAAAGAGCCGACTCAACTCTATACTCACATAGGTGATGGACCTATTAAGAGTAGTCTACTTTACTCCATTTGTTTAGTAACAAGATATAGGCATCATTAAAAGCGTTAAGCTTATCCTTAACCCACTTATAGAAAAGCACTTATGTGCACCTTAGGAATGGATTGGAGTCAAGCTCCCAAGTGCTTACTTGCTGAGTCAATCATAACTAGTTTTTCCTCTTGAACTTAGTCCGTGGGATCTTCAGTCGCTAAGTGAGGTTTCCATTAAGCTGACTCGGTAAGGTTAGGCTTTTAGACCCATTCCCCTCGATGCGCAATTTATACGCTCTCCACTTAAACCTTTAGTAAGCGGATCTGCTAAATTATCCTTTGACGATACAAAGTCAATAGAGATAATTCCATTTGAGAGCAACTGCTTCACGGTATTATGTCTACGACGAATATGTCTAGACTTACCGTTGTATATAACATTTTGTGTCCTAGATATAGCTGCTTGATTATCGCAGTGTATACATATAGCGGGCACTGGCTTTTGCCACAATGGTATATCTTCTAAGAATTGTCGAAGCCATTCTGCTTCTTCTCCAGCCTTATCTAAGGCTATGAATTCCGATTCCATAGTGGAACGGGCAATACATGTTTGCTTAAAAGATTTCCATGATACCGCTGCTCCTGCTAGAGTAAATACGTATCCGCTAGTTGATTTTGATTCCTCAGAATCTGCAATCCAATTAGCATCACTGTATCCTTCCAGTACAGGTGGATACTGTCCATATTTCAAGGCATATTCCTTGGTATGTGATACGTAACTCAATACTCGTAGTAGAGCAGTCCAATGTAGATCACTAGGATTGCTAGTGTATCTACTCAACTTGCTTACAGCGTAAGCAATATCGGGTCTAGTGCAATTCATCAAATACATTAGACTTCCGATAATCTGAGAATATTCTAACTGGCGTATCCCAGTTCCTATATTCTTATGAAGGTGGACGTGTGGGAGAAAAGGATTTGCATTCTCTTTTATCCCATGATCCTTGAATCTTTCTATCATCTTATCCACGTAGTGAGATTGAGATAGACTGATTCCATCTGGTGTTCTAGTAATTTTAATTCCTAAAATTACATCAGCAACCCCCAGATCCTTCATATCAAAACTGTTGGATAACATTCTTTTAGTGGACTTAATAATCTCAATATTAGTCCCAAGTATCAACATGTCGTCTACATAAAGACAGACAATGATACATGCATCTCCAACTGTTTTCGTGTAAACACACTTATCGCATTATTGATAGTGAATCCATCTTTGATCATGACACTATCAAATTTCTCATGCCATTGTTTTGGAGCCTGCTTTAAACCATATAAGGATTTTATCAATTTACACACCTTGTGTTCTTGGCCCTTGACTATAAATCCTTCAGGTTGCTCTATATATATCTCTTCATTTAATTCACCATTTAAGAATGCAGTCTTGACATCCATTTGATGGATATCTAAGTTGTGCAATACTGCAATTGCGATTAACATCCGAATGGACGTTATTCTTGTTACTGGTGAATAAGTATCGAAGTAGTCAAGCCCTTTTTGCCGATAACCCTTGGCTACTAATCTAGCCTTGTACTTATCGATAGATCCATCGGGTTTTAATTTTCGTTTGAAAATCCACTTACACCCAATTGGTTTACTTCCAGGAGGCAAGTTTACCAATTCCCAAGTATGATTACTTAGTATGGATTCTATTTCGCTATTTATAGCTTCTTTCCATATTTGTGCTTCTGGGGTTGACATAGCCTCTTTGAATGTTTGAGGCTCGCTCTCAATAGCGTATGCTATGAAATCTGGACCAAAAGATTTTGAGATTTTAGATCTCTGACTTCTTCTTAGTTCAGTTTCCGCATTAACAATTGGTTCCTCGGGGCTTTCGTCCCTGAACGCCATCTCGTGTGTTCTTTTCCCAGAAGTCTTATCTGCTTCCCGTTTGTACGAAAAGATATCTTCAAAGAACACAGCATCTCGAGATTCGATAATCATGTTTACATGAATATCTGGTATTTCTGATTTATGAACCAGAAATCTGTAGGCACTACTATTCAAGGCATAGCCTATGAATACGCAGTCCATAGTTTTTGCTCCCAACTTAGTCTTTTTAGGTAATGGTGCTAGCACTTTTGCTAGGCACCCCCACATTTTGAGGTAATGGTAGGAAGGTGTCCTTTCATGCCATAACTCGAATGGTATTAGACCAAGTTTCTTATGGGGTACTCTATTTAAAATATGATTTGCAGTTAATAGAGCTTCCCCCACAAGTTCTGCGGAGCTCCAGAACTTACGAGCATGGAATTAACCATCTCCTTCAAAGTTCTGTTCTTCCGTTCAGTAATTCCATTCTGCTGAGGAGTGTATGGTGCTGTAGTTTGATGTATTATACCAAAACTAGCACATAACTCACTAAAATCATTTGATTCATATTCTCCGCCTCTATCGGATTTTAGAATCTTGATTTTCTTGTTGAGTTGATTCTCAACTTCGGCTTTATATGTTGTAAACATATTTATTACCTCATCCTTACTGTTTAAAAGATACACATAACAGTATCTTGTACAGTCATCGATAAAAGTAATGAAATACTTTTACCGCCTCTAGTTGGCATAAACTTCAAGTCACATAGATCGCTATGAATTAACCCTAAAGGTTCTGTATTTCGATCTATTGAGTGAAATGAATTTTAGCCAACTTGGCCTCAACACAAATCTCACACTTGCGAATTTCTTCCAAGTTGAGTTTAGGAATATATCCCAGATTAGACAAGTTTTTCAAAGACTTGTAATTTACATGCCCTAATCTAGCATGCCACAAATTAGGAGACTCAAGCAAATAAACAGAAGAATTTCCTTTATTTATTAGCTTTGGGTACAAATACACAGACTTTTTATCAACCACTGCAACATGGCTTTAAAAGTCCATCAACAAGATAGCCCTTTCCCACATACATCCCTCCCTTAGTAAGTACAAATTTGTCAGATTCAAATACAATTCTAAATCCTTTCTTACTAAGTATTGATCCGGAGATCAAATTCTTGCGGATGTCTGGAACATGAAGGACATCGTTAAGAGTAAGCTCTTCCCCGATGTCCACTTCAGATGACCTTGCCCTTTCCTTCAATCTTTGAGGAAGCTGAATTACCCATGAACAATTGCTCATCTTGCTCTAGCCTTTGATATTCTGAGAATAACAATTTCTCCGAGCAGATGTGCCGGGTAGCTCCAGTGTCTACCCACCAATCCTTGTTGTTGGTTGTCAGGTTTACTTCTGACACCACAGCTGAAAGACTTGGTGATTCATGGTTGATCATGTTCGCCTGTGGGTGGCTCTTCTTATTCTTCTTAAGACGGCTGCGACATTCATTTGCTTTGTGACCTTCTTTGTTGCAGATGTAACAGGTCCCTTTGAAGCGCATGTTTTTGCCGTCTTGAGCCTTGCCTTTGTACCCCTGGGAAGGCTTCTTTCTCTTCAAACTTTTGGAAGAAGACGCTTTCCCCTTTGAGTCCTCGATCACATTTGCTTTGCTTCGTAGGAGTTCTTGCTGCTCCTTTTCTCGGACTTGCGGTTGTCCTCCTCTATACGAAGCCTCACAATGAGATCCTCCAACTTTAGCTCCTTTCGCTTATGCTTCAGGTAATTCTTGAAGTCTCTCCACGCAGGTGGGAGCTTCTCCACGATTGTTGCAACCTGAAAAGTTTCAGGAAGAATCATACCTTCGGCCTCTATTTCGTGCAAGATAAGTTGGAACTCTTGCACCTGACTGATGACAGTCTTACTATCCACCATTTTGTACTCCAGAAATCGTCCAACGACGAACTTCTTGGTACCAGCATCTTCAGTCTTGTACTTCTTGTCAAGACTGGCCCATAACTTCTTTGCCGTAGTGATAGGACTGTAGACATTATAAAGAGAGTCATCCAGTCCATTAAGAACATAATTTCGGCAAAGGAAGTCACCTTGTGTCCAAGCATCGACTGCAAGGACTGAGTCCCGATCAGTTCCGGGTTCTGGTGGATCCTCCTGCAGGAATTTGGCCAGATGAAAAGTGGTCAAGTAGAAGAGCATCTTCTGTTGCCACCTCTTGAATTCTATGCCGTTAAACTTTCCTGGCTTCTCCGTTTCGGGTTAGAAAGTGGAGTAGGCATCAAACCTTGGAGCGGTATGTTTGTTGCTGTAACACCCCGAATTTTTCACCCTGATTTAGTACTATATTCTTGGATTATTGAGATTATAAAGAATATCAGGAAATTTTAAATTGGTTATATTTATGTGATAATAAATTTGGAAATTTATCAGGGAAATTTGAAATGGATTAATTGGAAGAATTTAAATAAAATTTCATGTTAAAAAGATATATATAATAGTTATAAAAATTGTTGGGGAGGTATATACATGCGTATAAGTCTCATATTAACTCTTGACTACACTTCATGAGAACACCAAAGTTTAACAAAATTAATTTTTATTTAATTCTAAATTGTACATGATGGGTGAAGAGCTCATGTGGATGTAGGGTTGAGATTGAATCCCACCTACCCACTTACCTACTCCCTTCACCAAGTTCTAGTAAATCACAACCCTCCACCTCATCTTCATCATCCCCAAATTTTATTTCAGATCTGAGATATCTCTCCCTCTCTCTTTCTCTCTCTCTCTCTCCCCCCTCTCTTGCAGGTCGGACGGCGGCCAGGCGCGGCCAGGCGCGCCCAGCGCGCGGCCAGGAGCGGCCAGCGCGCGCCCAGCGCGCGGCCAGGGCAGCGGCGGCAGCCGGCTGGGGCGGCCGGGTGGTGGCCGGCCGGGTCGGAAATCGGTGAGTGGGTTTTCCCTCTTTCTTTGTTCTAAATTTCATCTTTTGGAAATCCCTAAGTTTGATCTATTGGTTGAATGAAAAATCCTTCCTTTGAGCTATTCATGCTATTATCCCTTGAAATTTTAGGGCTTCCTAAAGTATGTAGTAATAAAAATTGGATCTTGAGATATGAGGAGTTAATCCCATTATAAAATTGGTGGTTGAGGAGGTTGCATGATAAAATATGGCATGTAGAGATGGGGTTTATACATTTTCAGATTTAATGTAAGTCTTAACCCTAGAATTCTTAACCTCATATGTTAAGATTAATGGTGATGAAGCTCTCATTGAGAGTTGTGGGACTAATGTTTGGGCAAGTATGTTCTTCCGTAAATTAAAATAAAATGCTTCATAGAATCATTGGATTAATGCATGATGAACTTGCTAGGTGTTGTAAATTATTACTTTAAGGTAGAACTTTTCTTGTGATTATGGAATAACTTGCTAGTTGAGAAATTGTGTAGTTGCTAATTCTTATATTAAAAATAGAACCTTTCTTGTGATTAAAGTATGTTTATCAAGAAACATACTCGCTTGTGATATGTATATGATTATGTCTTGTGAAATTTTGGGTTGGTATTGGTTACCTTTAAATAGGCAAGGTTAAGCCGAGAATTTGAATATCATTATAGTAAAAGTTCGTGTATCGATCAAAATATTATTAGAAGATAAGATAAATCTTAAAAGTCTAATTGGTATCATAAATCCGGGGATCGTTGTAATTTGAGGAGATCAAGTTAAATATCTCTCCTAACCATTGATGTATATTAAGCTTCTTGAAATTCCTTACACTTGGGAAGGTTGAGCATCTTGTCATTCTTACGTGGTAACCACAAAAGCAAATCAAAATCTAATCTTGGTCATGTTAGTGAGATATAAAGAAAATTTTACGATATAGGTTAAACTATGAAATTTGAGGAGACTTTAAGGGGGTTTGTGATCAATCATGTAGTGATTGAACTACGAATGCTCTTATAAAAATTTCTCGTAATCAAAATCCAAATACCTAAGTTCATGCCTTCCTTATGATTTAATTGAGATGAGAAAATAAGAGGGAAAGTTGAGAAAATGTGTAGTTCAAAGCACTTGGTCATAATAATACAAATTTGTTAAAGTCTGTCCAGATTTGAAACCAGAATCTTGGGGTCTCTTTCGTAAGGATAATTAATAAGGAATAGGTCATGTAATATACCGTTGGAAAGCTAATCGAGTCCACTTTCCAACCGCGCTTGCGGTGTCCTAATCAAATGTCTGTGCTGGAAATTATCACTGGAACATGATAACGTGTCGAAAGTGCAAAGTGGCAGAATTTTAGATGTCTAGATGATTTTCTGTTTATTTCAGCTTGTCGTGCGACTTGAGTGAGTCATATAAGATATTGCTAGAAAGATCAGTAAATCTAAAGGTTAATGGAAATCCTCCTGTCTCATTTTAATATCAAATGTAGAAGTTACGATAAATCATCTTCGATTGATAGGGAGGTCAGATTCGAGGAAACATATTTAGATGAGATCTATGAAAAGCTATTGGAATTTATATGTAGACATATTAGGCTGAGTTAGAACTATACACTGTTCTTCAGTAACACATGTTATGAACACAGGTCTGTCATACTTTTTATTTAAATGCCGACTCCCTTTAAATTAATGTTTCCTAACGAGGTTGCATGTACACTCAGTGTGCTGGTGTCTATCCTTAGACTCAGGTTTCGTTAATTTTTCCGGATACAAGGAATTATTGTGTTATGGACTCCAAAAGATATATTAATCCTAACACATGATTCTTCGGTGGCCTAGTAACCGGACTATGAATAGAGTATTTATTGGCACAGTCAGTAGAAAGTTCTGAAGCGCCGAAAGTAATGGTAAGGATGATAGACCGATCAATAGTAATTCACTGATAAATGGTCAGGTTAACGGCCAGCACTAAATTGTATGGACAATAGACTAATAGATGAGCGAACATGAATGCTAAGTGTAAGGAAAGATTTTCTTACTTGTATTTTCTTATTTGTAATATTAAAGATTGAGAAGTCAGGGTGATGGGATTGTCAGTGTCAAGATCAGTACTGGCAGGAATCCAAAAGGTCTCAAATTAACCATCCATTTAGCTAGGATGGTTGTGCAAGTAATATCTTGCATAAAGATTGTATGTGCCCCATAAGGCAACCAAACTTAAGAGGTACTTGAAATAAACACTTTTAATCGTATGTGTCTTATCTTCCCGAATTCTTATTGTATTCCTTTTCTTTGAGTATAATGTCGTGATTTACGTCGGGGATTAAAGAGTAATTGTGGCGTTCACATTATTCTAGTTAAGGGGGGTAAACCAATCATCTGAGACGATGATCAACTCTATGGGCGTAATAACAAATGTTTTGAAATCTCGTATATGAAGATTTGAAAGTGAGAAATATGGTTTGTGGTATATATACATATGTACTATCTGGTCGTTATGCATGTGTGAATCATGTGAACATGGGCGTTCCTATGTTCAAATACATTTAGAGCATCACATAGAAAATACCATATTATACTATCTTCACACATGTACCATATTACAAGAAGAAAGGGATAGTAAGGCAGGCTTAGAACTGAACACAATTTTCGTGTAATAAATGTTGCAATTTAATGTAGAATTTTGAGACATGGTGTACAAGGCATTAGCATGTGTCTCACTGAGTAGAAATCATTATGATTGATATGAATATGATGGGTGTATGTCACTTGATTTATGTACTTAACATTGGGTGGCATGTTCTGATTAATTAATTGGTGTGAATATTCCTGTAATGATGCAATCTAACAAGATAAACATTAATTGTGAGTATGATTGCTTTTGTGAAGGAAATGATGTGCTTTATACATGAGTCTTATGAATTTGAATGTGCCGGTATGGTGTGCATTTAGATGTATGTGTATATATATACCTTATTGATAGGAGGAAGGGACCCGTATGCTGGGCGGAGTGCGAAGACGGTGCTATATAAATATGTGTATATATTAGGAGGAAGGGACCCGTATGCTGGGCGGAGTGCGAAGACGGTGCTATATATATAAATATGTGTATATATTAGGAGGAAGGGACCCGTATGCTGGGCGGAGTGCGAAGACGGTGCTATATATATAAATATGTGTAGTGTGTGTGTATGTGACACTAGGGGTATGTTGGAGGTGTATCGTTTATGACAATGTAATTGTGATACAAATGTGTATGTGTGTGTGTGTGTGTGACACTAAGGGTATGTTAGATGTGTATCGTGTACGACAAGGAAACCCATCAGAATACAAGTTTAGCTGATTACAATGAATACCAATTATTGGGTAAAAGTGTGTATGTGAATCCGTGTATTACTTAGAATGTGATGCGTTATTGCATTATGATAAATATGATATAATTTATGTTATATAATTATGGCTTGTGATGCAAGTGTTATTTGAATGCATAAACTAAGTTTATGGCATAACTCTGGTGGTTAGTGGATTATAGCGTGGTATACAAGGCACGTGAGTAATACACACTATGTTCACATAAGACGAGAGAGTGTATTTATGTAACTCATAGACCTTATCACACGTAAAGATGAAAATCTAAGAAAGCAATTGGGGAGTACAATCATAAGAGTCTGATCGTCCTCAGAAATTGTAGAGGCTGAGGCCTTGAGTTATTAAACTATCGGATGCCTCGATTCTTGTCCTCTTACTGTTTCAGATTCTTTTTATTGCGTGCATATTCATACCCTTGTTGAGATATTATCTTTTCTTGATTATTCCTACCTCACTCACTGAGCTGTCGAGCTCACCCTTCCACAGATTGATATTGCAGGTTGCTTGGAGGCAGGGATCAGGATTATGCTGTGCAGGGTTCATTCTGTATATATCCAACTCTTGTATTTTGGAACACTTGTGTTTGTAAATGATACATGTGGGTCGTGGGATAGATATTCGCCTTGTACATATACATATATGGAATCTTGTAATAGTTTCATTTCGAGTTGTCATTTTAGATACCTTTTATTGGGTTGTAGCAATATGAAGTGTATTATCTATATTAAGCCCATGAGAAGTTGAAAGTTATAAATTTGGAAAGCCTATGGATGCCGAGATAGAAACTTTAGAGTCATGTTGTTATGTTCTCCATAAGTAGGCGATGTCAAGCCGAAATTGTTATTGAATAATACGGGCCGTTGTGAGCCAAAATATTTTTATTGACTGCGTGGACAATTGTTGACCTTGGCTTATATGTGTGGATTTGAGATAAGTAGGCTGGTGTTGGCCGAAATTATTGTGACGTGAAATGTATATTTGGGATATATCAATATTTACAAAGGAGATGCTGCCAAAATTTTCAAGAATATTGGAGATTAATTCGATGATCTGTTGATCAATATAGACATTCGTGTCATTTGAGATTATTAAAATCTGGGACCGTTACAGTTGCCTTGCTGGAGCTATCTTGATTTGTCTCAGACATTTTCTGCAAGTTCAAGCAGAACAGAAGTAAGAAACGATAATTGTCTTAAGATTGTTGGTTATTCTGCTTAACAAGAATCAATCTGACAACTAATCAAGATCACTGAGTTATCAACAATCTAATTGGCCAGGTCGGCAAATATCAGGTGGGAGGTTTTCCGTTCAATAGAACGTTCCTTAATTTAAGAACCACCTTTCAATTTCCTTCCTTGGTTAAAGCACCAATTAGACTGAATCTAAGTCAGTCTCGATATATTGTAAAGTATATCCCCTGTATAAAGGACTTAATCCACTTATACAGTATTTAGAGTGAGGTACGCTTAAAGCGAATCTCTTTAAGACAATTACGTCCCCGCACTGGTGCTAACGGGATAATGGACGCTGGTCTCCCAAGATACAACACTCTTTCACGGTATTTGGATAGCACTACCAAATCACCGTACGGTCGAATCGTAGTCAACCAGTACCTTCACAGGATTGTTGAAGCAGCGGTACAAGGACAAATTTCAAACGAATATTTGCCTTTACTCTCTGGAGGAGCACCCACTGTTGAGGACGAAGGAAGGTTGAAGAATATCTTTCTTCAGAAGTATCAGATTCAGACAACAATTCTTATAAAAAAATATGTTGAATTTTCTGATTCCTCTTTCAGAACAATTTGGCAGAATCTCCTTTTAGGAAGTCGCTTCGGATTCCCACTTCACGCTGGAAGTCGCGGATTCCACTTCACGCTGGAAGCACAGTTCAGAACGTTGGAAGAACAGTTCAGAACTCAATATAGAGAGAGAGAGTGTTTAAACTCTGTTGGTGTGTCTGAGAATGAACCTCTGGAGCGCTATTTATAGCGCTCCGGAAGGGTATTCTCGTCCGCCAAAAGTCAACAGTTGCGACGGTTCGGACAGAACCGTCGCAACCGTTCAACCGCACGGTCGGTTTTCCGACAGCGGTTGGCGAACGGTTCGGATCCGATCGCGCGGACACCCGTTGGCGGGCAGGAGCGGATTGGGTAGTGGAGTGGAGCGGAGCGGATCTGTTCGGCCCATACCCTGAAACCCGATTCAAAAAGAACCAGTCCAGGTAGGGAACCCGAACCCAGACCCAGACCCAGACCCAAGCCCGCGCCCGAGCCCGGACCCGGTCCCGAGCCGCGCCCCGCGCCCGCCGGCTGGCCGGTCGCCGCCAGCGGCGGCCGCGGCGCGCGCGCGCACGCACTCATATGTGAGCATAATTCCCTCCTTTTCGCGCGCGAAAACTCCAAGTACCCAAAGGGCACGCCCTTTGTTCTCAATTTCTCTATTTATACCCCATAAGCTTCCATCACACGGCCAATGTGGGACTAAATGCTTTTAACTTCCTTTAGTCCCATTTTGCTTTGAATTAGGCAAACTTGGACTTGAATATCTCATTCATTCGAAGTCGGAATTGAACATGTGAATATACCACGTTCATCACCAATGGAAGGAGAACACACTCCAACCATCATCCAGTTGATTCGATCAACGGATCTCGCCATAATTCAACTCGAAGATTCGCCTTTCATATTCTTCAATTCCAACAGAACGTGGTATATTCACATGTTCAATTCCGACTTCGAATGAATGAGATATTCAAGTCTAAAGATTGCCTAATTCAAAGTCAAAAGGGACTAAAGGTAGCTAAAAGCATTTAGTCTCACATTGGCCATGGGATGGAAGTTTGTAGTGTATAAATAGAGAAAGTTGAGAACAAAGGGTGTGCCCTTTGGGTACTTGGAGTTTTCGCGCGCGAAAAGGAGGGAACTATGCCCGCACATGCAGGCATGCGCGCGCCGCCGCTAGCGGCGGCCGGTGCCGGGTTCGGGTTCGGGTTGGTTCTTTTTGAATCCGGTCTCGCGGGTATGGGTTGCTCCGCTACCCGAACCAAACCCGATCTGCTCCGCTACCCAAACCGCCGCTCGCCAACGGATGTCTGCGGTTGGACGTTGGGCGGTTGGCGGTTGGACCGAACGGTTGCGACGGTTCTGTCCGAACCGTCGCAACTGTTGAATTCTGGCGGACGAGAAAGCCCCTCCCGGTAGCGCTCCGATTTGCCTTTCTCAGACACACCAACTCCAACAACAGTCTCACTCTCTCTCAGAGTTCTAAGTCTGATTTGCCTTCTCAGACACACCAACTCCAACAACAGTCTCTCTCTCTTTCTCAGAGTTCTAAGTCTGCATTCTGGCAGTGGAGTTCTGAAGCCAAGCGATTTCCAGCGAGAAGTGGGAAATCCGTAACTCGATTTCTGAAGCGACTTCCAAAGAAGATTCTGCAAAAATTCGTTCTGAAAGAGAATCAGAAAATTCAACAGATTCTTTTTATAGAATTGTTGTCTGAATCTGGTACTTCTGATGAAGAATATTCTTCTACCTTCCTTCGTCCTCAACAGTGGGTGCTACTCCAAAGTAAAGGCAAATATTCATTCGAAATTTGTCCTTGTACCGTTACTTCAACGATCCTGTGAAGGTACTGGTTGACTACGGTTCGACCGTACGGTGATTTGGTAGTGCTATCCAAATACCGTGAAGGAGTGTTGTATCTTGGGAGACCAGCGTCCATTATCCCGTTAGCACCGGTGCGGGGACGTAATTGTCTTAAGGAGATTCGCTCTAAGCGTACCTCACTCCAAATACTGTATAAGTGGATTAAGTCCTTTATACAGGGGATATACTTTACAGTATATCGAGACTGATTTAGATTCAGTCTAATTGGTGTTTAACCAAGGAAGGAAATTGAAAGGTGGTTCTTAAATTAAGGAACGTTCTATTGAACGGAAAACCTCCCACCTGATATTTGCCGACCTGGCCAATTAGATTGGGATATCTCAGTGATCTTAATTAGTTGTCAGATTGATTCCTGTTAAGCAGATAGACAACGGTTAATACTAACTCTTGTATACCGAGATTTTAAACCATACCCGGTCTTGCCCTCTGTATTGCTTCCAGTGAAAGACCTGTATGTGTCTAGCAAACAGTTGGGGAGGATGAGTTCATGGTTTATGGTTTCATGCAGTACAGTTGGATACAGATGGAACCCAGAACAGCTCATTACAATGGAATCCAATAATTCAGATCAAACACCAATATGCCAGAAATCTCTGGTCAAATGCTTCACAATTCATGCTATCAGTCAGCAGCATCGCAGAGACCACAATTTTAAAGCCATGACAATCCTTATACTGTGCAGTACTATTGACCCCCAAAACTTTGTCAAGAACCGATGTCACTCTCAAATTTCCATTCGAGGAATGATTGACCAAATCGTGGTAACAGTTTGATCGTAGAAAAGTTGTGTAGACAACTCATGATTCTTCCAATAGTTTCAGGAGCAACTAAAATTGTATGAACTTTCGTTGACAAGAAGCATGGTCGCTGTGTCGGTTATGCTTGCTTGATTTGAGTTCTCCCTGCAGTCAAAGCCCAACAAGAAAAGGCCTGAAAATCTACATGCCCTAGCTTTAGTTTATAACATGAACATCTAGTACTTGTCGTTGACTATGTCGACTCTTGAGTCTTCTCATTTTGCTTCGACTTTAGCCCTCCCAGTGACACGAGAGCTCCAATTTGTCTTCGGGTCATTAGATTCATCACACTTGCCTTGCAACGCGTTACCTTTTAAAAAAAAAAACAATTAAAATCTCTTGGCTTGCATGAACCGCACGTAGCTTTACCTTTACGTAAACAGTTAGCTCAGTGGGACAAAAATAATAGGAATTTAAGTGTCGGCAGTTTTGACCAAACGATCAGTTGATTTTGACTTTGGCCATATTCGATCAGACACTCACTTTTACTGAGTCCAAATCAGAAGTTGGGAGAGAGGCCCATGTGGCACTAGAAGAGAACTCGGGGCCAGAGATCCTCGAGTTTGGGCCTATCAACTACTCTGTAGGCATTAATATTCCACAAAGAAGTGTCGATTGTAAGTGTGTGGCTCTGTTTGGCTTGAGGCTGGTAATTAAGGCCGGTAACTAGGTTGGGTTAGTTTGCAACCTCAAGGTTTAATTTATGCACCCATGCACTCAGTACTAATTTATTTTATTAACTTTTTTTAAAGTAAACGATGATGCAAAATAGGGGCACATCCTGTAGCAACCTTCAAAATATGTCAGAACGATAAAAATCAGGGCAACTCAATGACGCCGCTCACATGTGATCTCAAATAAGTCAGAACAACAAAAATCATGGCACCTCAATGACGCCACTCACATGTGATCTCAAAATAAGTCAGAACAACAAAAATCATGGCACCTCAATGACGCCACTCACATGTGATCAGAATCGATGTCATGCCCTCTACTCATAGTGTCCTCCGAGTAGCCATTTTTGATTAAGTAGTTTATTTCAACAACTAGAGAATTGAGCCTAGAAGCTCTCTTTTAAGAGGGAGGGGGTGTTACTAAGGCTACTTACCTACCGGTTAATGCAACCTGAAAATTATTAATCGGGTCAAGTTCTCAGCCCTAATCTGACTTAGTCGCTAATCAAGTTGTTCGAACCCCGTCTATTAATTACTGAGGCTTTTGCGGGGAAAACCCTTTGCAAAGAACAAATAACTTTACAACTTATCAGCAAGATTACATGAACACACTTACTCATTAAGCTCCCTACATATCTATTTATTGCACTTGTCATATTTCCACAACAAAAGTATAATTACTTGTTATAATGCCTATATTACAAAAATTCCGAATGTAGGTGAACCCACACTCTAATGGCATAAGGACCCAAATTATGATCGAGAAGCGACTGAACTCGATGTGAAGCCTGATGAATTAAGAAGTGGCTAAGATTAATTTGTTGGCTGATCAGACTATGAGTGATGTTTACCGAGTCACAAATAGAATGTCTTTAAATACTCGTTGAGATCAAAGTTATATTTATTTGTAGATGAGTTGTTAGCCCATGAAATCACATCTTGCTTCTCAATAAAACTCAGATATCTTCTAAACTATTATATCTAAAATTTTGTTTTCGCCACAATTTTTGTTGATTATTTCAAATTAGATATGGTTCCAACTTGATTAAGGAGTAGAGTCTATTAAAAATAGCAAATACCATTATAACATAGTTCTATGTTAAATTATCAAATTAAAGAGGCAAATAACTTATAAGTCTTGTGTGTTAAACTACATGCAAGAGTAGAAAGTGTCGTAATGCTCACATGATAGTAAAATTTCTTCGTTGGTAGCATGAGATTCGAGGTTCAAAGTTTATTTGCAACAATAGATATGTCACATTTTGTGTATCTAATACGTATTTCTTATTGGTACAATTATAATTTTTACATGTTTGTGAAGCAAGCAAGCCGTGTTTAGAGGAGCGCTTTTGAATTTTCTAATTTACAGTATTTTTGTGTGCGTGTGTGTGGATATGCCCTTTCTCAAGAAAACCCTTTACTTTTTTTAGATTCCCGGAACAATCAATCCATTACATTTTCGCAGATAATCCTTTGGAACTGTGTAAAAAGAAGTTCATCAACATTAGCGCTGAGAGATTGTTTATGAAATGTAATAGAATTGATTTACTGAGAGGTATTCTGCAAATTAACCGAATAAAAAAAAGAATATAAAAATATAGAAAGAGATCTTCTGCCAGGTGCCCGTAACATCCCGCTGCCCTCGTGAATAAAAACACATGGCGACGATCCCAAGTTTTCCATGTGTCTCACATCCAACGGCTTAAATGATCCCCCTCGAGATGTCCTCCTTCTCACTGGGTAAGTTGTAGGTGAAAATTCATTTTGCACTTGTAAAAAAAAAAATTTTGCAAGTAAGTTTTCAAATGTTTAGCTTGCAATATAAAAGTCTAATTGTGAATATATTATCAATTGTAGTGGTTGGTACAATTGTAAAAGTAAAATAAAAAGTCAATTTTCATTATTTGATTGTGACCTTGGAAAATCTGATAAACATGATATAAGTAAATATTTCAAGTAATTAAATTTAAAGTAAAACTCTTGCTTAAATAATATGCAAATAAAAAATATTAATCTAATAATAAAATTTAAATGATGGCAACAACACAACTTTGTATTTTATTAATCTTAAACATATATTATCATTTTTCCTTTTGTTTCTTTATACGTTTTGCAGAGGCATCCTCGACGGATTTTGTCTCCTTGATAGTGGGAGGATTTCGGTGATGTGTATGTCATCAGCATTTTTTTGAACCTTGGAGGAAAATTCCATTGGGGATTTTTTTGTAGAAATGAAAAAAAATTGTTCAATGATATTTGTCGGCACATATAAACAGAGTCGGCACAACTGTAATACCCCGTTTCCGTAATACGTACTAAGTTGCGTATTCAGCTTTTCGATCGTATTTTTCGATTTACTTCCCGTATTTGACCAATTTCAATTTCAAATATCATTTTCTAATATATTAGATTTTAGGTGAATTTCTGGAATTTTCTAGAATTAAAATGAATTTCTTCAAAACGGTGTCGACCAGTATCGCTGATCGATTCCTGGATTTTTAATTCCCAAACAGTTAGGAATTTCAAGAAAATCTTTTAGACATTATTTTTAGAATGACATTTCTTATCTAAATACTTTTTCTGAGAATTTTATAAATTATGAAAATTCTTTCGGAGTCGGTAGGTAACTGATTCCGGGATTTTTAGTTTTAAACTATAAGGTATTTCTTCAAACAGATTTCACTATACGTCTTCATATATTATTATTGATTTTTGGTAAAATTTACGAGTCGTTCCGAGATACTTGAATTTCGGACGATTTCGGTATTTTCCGAAATGTTTTCCCGCATTCTTGACTTGAACCTAGGAATCCGTGTTTCGGTATTTTCATTTTCCAAGACCAAGAAAATCTCTTCATTTATCAATTCTTTTCTTTTTCCTTTTCCCTATTTTCTTTCCTTCCTTCACAACCACAAAAAAATTCCATTTTCCAAATTTCCATTTTCTTCCAAAAATTCCATCTCCACACATTCTCACCAACCTCCCTCATTTAATACATCTCTCTCTCTCTTTCTCATGGCCGGCCACCATTGGCCAAGGGAGACACCTCATCTCCCCTATTTTTGCACAAAACCCCTCTCAATTTCTTTATTTGCATTCCCTTTACAAAAATCAAAACCTATATAAATCCTTCCCTTTACAAATCTTTTCTCTTTTCTTCACTTCACCAAGAAATAACCTTCACCATTTTCTTCTCCATCTCAAACCCTAACTCCAAAACACCACAAGGTCTTCATCTCCTTTTCAAGCAACGACTGCTTTTGGATTGTGATCGTCCGTAGTATCGCCGTGGAATCATTTGGTGATATTTATCGACACGATCTTTTCGGAACTCGTCAAGCCTCGATTTAACCGTTCAAGGTGAGTATCTTTACTCACCAAGACTAGACAACTTCCTGGTTTACTTGTGTTGATCTTTCATGTACACTTGTGCCATAAAATCGTATTTTTAGTCCATCAAACAAACACCATAAAATCTGTTCTGTATCCTGTTTTCCCAGAATTAGTCGACTTGACCTAGAGACTAGTCGACTAACCCAATTGTTCTGAAACGTGACTTTTTCTGATTTCACAGTTTTAGTCGACTAAACCATATTACCAGTCGACTAGACCCCCCTAGTCGACTACATTTTTAGCCTAGTCGACTAATCTTTCTTTGGACCAGAAAACACCAACTCTCGGCCCTAGTCGACCTAGCTTAGATATTAGTCGACTTGAGACCCCTAGTCGACTACTATTTTCACCTAGTCGACCAATATTTCCTGGAATAAATCCTAACTTTCTGTATCACAGTTTTAGTCGACTTAGCCCCCTATTAGTCGACTTAGGTATCTGTTAGTCGACTATACATTTCACTCTAGTCGACTGACTTTCCTGAAACAGAAACCCAACTCTCTGTTTCACAGTTTTAGTCGACTAACCCAGACTGTTAGTCGACTTAAGACCCCTATTAGTCGACTAACCCCTCCACCTAGTCGACTAATTCTGACTGTTTGACTTGGTTGATTCTATTCTGAATTTGGATCTTATTGTTGATATACATGTGGCATATTATTCTTGTTCTTGCTTCTTAACTGATACTACATGACATGTTACTTGATAGACATTATCTCATACTGTTTCATGACTTGTTATTACATATCATAGCTCCATAATTTGTTAAAATGTGAATATCACCACTTATCATGCCATCACTTGAACCAAGCATGATACACTTGACTTTTGCATAAAATGGACCAACTTACACATGGGTCGGGGGAAAACATGCGGATATCGATATGTGTTCGTGTTTACAGTGGCTTTTAGGAATGTTGTGCAACTCATGTTCCGGTCTGACCTGTGGGCCTCCAGGGGACCGAGGGGAGTGCTTGCTCCCTGTATTACTGGTACCATCTTGATAAGGGCATACATAAGTCCCTCCTGAATGGCCTAGCGGCTGGCTTCCGTCACCAAGCAACGGAACAATCCTGGACCGTTATCCCGGGCATGTACGGGATCCACTGTAAACATAGTTCGTCGATACAACCGCTGATTTCCAATAACAACCTTGTTTTACTAGGATATGGATCTATGTGCCCTGGGACGCTGGGTCACATAGCTAGATATCACAGTAAGATAAGTAATAATAATAAGACGTTAATTGTAGATCTATTGTACGGCTTTACCTATTCATGCTTTTCATATCTGTTAGTTAATATACTTATATAGTCCCATCTCACTTGTACTCGTCCTTTAGCCACTTGGCTGTAGCTATCTATCGTTTATATGTCTTGATTCCTTGGATTTGCATATTCAGATTCCGAGACTGGAACGAAGTGGATCCTTCCACGGAAGATCAGGCATACTTCAGTGAGCAGGCTGACCAGCTCTAGTTCCCTCGTGCCGTACTCCTCTTTGGCTCACGAGTCTCCATCTCTTACGTGAGCACCTTGTGTATATCTTTGTATATATTCTTTTGGACTTGGTTGTGAAAACAAAACACTTGAAAAGTGTAACAGTTATCATAACTTGTATAACTTTGTATTTGTACTTCTATAGTTGGCATATGACTATACCACGTTTTGTGTTGTATTCTGATTCTTTGTTGTACTTTTATGCTTAGCGTATATACGTGGGGGCAATTTATGACCTACGTATATACGTCGCAGTGACGTCCCCGTATCCGTGGAATCGGGGCGTTACAGGTTGGTATCAGAGCCTAGGCTCTCAAACCTAAAGTACAAACAAGTAGCAAATTCTAGAAATTTGCTTATGCCAACTACAATGTACAAAGTTATAGAGTCCTTCTTGCTTCTTTCGTTGATCAATTCCTTCGTATCCTAAACTCCTTTCCTTTGTTTCCAATTCCAGTTATCATTCGGTATGGAGAGACGATCGGGTCGTAACAATATCGGGCAAGTCCCGAATGGACCCGTAGGAGGAGAGAATGCTGATATCCTGAAGGTCATTCAGACCATGCTGGGGAACCAGCAACAGCAGATGGAAAATCAGCAACAGCAGACCGAGCTCCTTAGGCAGGAGTTGGCAGCCCCGAAGGAGCAGAGGCCGGGGAACGTGTCCGACTTCCGACGGCTGCAACCGGCCATCTTCACGGGAGGCGAGAAACCATTGGAGGCGGAGCAATGGTTGACGGACACGACAGACCTACTGAATGCAGCCCGTGTCCCGAAGGAGAACCAAGTTGAGGTAGCAAAGATTCAGTTAAAGGATGTTGCGAGAACTTGGTGGCTCGCAGAGGAGGCTAGACTGGAGAAGCCCGTTACTTGGGACGCCTTCTCCAAGAGTTTTTACAGCCGCTTCTTCCCTGCTACGGCACAGAAAGATATGGAGGAGCAATTCATCAGGCTCCAGCAGTGGAACAAGTCCGTGGACGAGTATGCCGCGGAGTTTCTTCGACTGAGCCGCTTCGCGCCATATATGGTAACGGACGAGGAGAAGCGAGCGAGCAGGTTTCAGCAGGGTCTACAGATGAAGATTCAGATGTACCTGATGCCCCAGCAGCTGAAGACCTATGCAGAGGTTCTCACCATCGCTCGGGAGATAGAGCGTGGGTTTGAGAAGGAGCAAGGGGATCAGATGAGACAGCAGGTCATGAAGCGGCCATTTGTACCAGTGGGAAGAGGAGGCCCGTTCAGAGCAGCAAAGGTCCAGATGAGGCAACCTTTCAGGCCAGCTCCTTACCAGACGGCCCAACCTATTGCCTTCTGCAACTACTGTCAGAAACCAGGGCACACTCGACCAAATTGCCGGAGGGCAAATGGGCTGTGCTTGGTGTGGGATCCAGAGACCATTCCATAGAGGCTTGTCCACACAGGAGAGTGGGGATAACCGGTCAAGCAGTGCCAGCACTTCAAGGACCGAATGGACAGAGGATGCTACCAGGACCACTTGGCAGAGGAACCAGGGACAGGTGATGAGGAGAGCTCTACCCCTTCCTCCGCAGCATGTTGTTCGCCCAGTTCAGAGAGGAGGTAGGACAGCAGCAGGGCGTGGCAGAGGTCAGGCTTACAACCTGACAGCAGAGGAGGCTGAGGCCTCAGAGGAGGTGATTACAGGTAACATCAGAGTACATTCACATCCTGTTCTCGCTCTCTTCGACTCAGGTGCATCCCACTGTTATATCTCAGATAAATTTGTGGCTTTACATTCAATACCTGTTAAGGTTTTAGACCACAAATGGGAGATAAGTACAGGGAATGGGGTAGTCATATCATCTAGAGTGTGTACTGATTGTCCAGTAGAACTGTGTGATAAGACCATGGCCATAGATATGCTCGTACTAGACACCAAAGGGTACGACGTGATCTTAGGCATGACCTGGCTCAGTCAGTACTATGCTGTGATTGATTGTAGGGAGAGGAAGATCAATTTTAGAATTCCACTTCAACCAGAGTTCCAGTTTAGTGGAGAAGTGAAGACCACCAAGGGAAAGCCTCAGATTACTTCCTCGGAGGTTCAGAAGCAGAAGGTGCCGGTGTGGGAAGAATTCCCTGAGGTGTTTGCTGAGATTTCAGGACTGCCACCGGAAAGGAAGATTGAGTTCTCCATTGATACAGTTCCAGGAGCAGCTCCGATATCTAAGGCTCCGTACAGGATGGCACCGACGGAGTTAGAGATTCTGAAGAAGCAGCTGCAGGAATACTCGGACAGGGGATTGATTCGGCCGAGTATTCACCATGGGGAGCTCCAGTACTGTTGGCCAACAAGAAGGATGGTGGTAAGAGACTTTGTGTTGATTATAGGGAATTGAACAAGGTCACCATCAAGAACAAGTATCCCTTACCCAGGATTGATGATCTATTTGATCAGCTTCATGGAGCCCGTGTATTCTCTAAATTGGATTTACAGTCGGGTTACCATCAGCTGAGGGTGAAGAAGGAGGATATTCCGAAGACGGCATTCAGGACCCGATATGGCCACTATGAGTTTCTTGTTATGCCTTTCGGAGTCACTAATGCCCCTGCAGTGTTTATGGACTTGATGAACCGAGTGTTCTCGCCCTTCTTGGATCAGTTTGTTGTTGTTTTCATCGACGACATCTTGATCTATTCAAAGAACAACAGGGAGCATGCAGAACACTTGAGAATTGTGTTGCAGACACTTCAGCAGGAGCAGCTTCATGCCAAGAGAAGCAAGTGTGAGTTCTGGTTGGACAGCATAGCATTCCTTGGACATGTGGTGTCAGCAGAAGGTATCTCAGTTGATCCGAGCAAAGTCCAGGCAGTAAAGGACTGGCCAGTGCCGAGGACGGTGACGGAGATAAAGAGTTTTCTTGGACTAGCTGGATATTACAGACGTTTGTCCAGGATTTCTCTCGGATTGCAGCTCCGTTAACCCAGCTCACCCGGAAAGGAGTAAGGTATATTTGGACAGAGGAGTGTGATGCAGCCTTCGAGCAGTTGAAGCAGAAGCTCATTTCAGCTCCTATCTTGAGAACTCCCTCAGGGAGAGGAGGGATGGTCATCTTTAGTGATGCATCAGGTAAAGGCCTGGGGTGTGTGCTTATGCAACATGATCATGTGATAGCATATGCATCTAGGCAATTGAAGCCTCATGAGAGGAATTATCCAACTCATGACTTGGAGTTGGCGGCAGTGATCTTTGCCTTGAAGATTTGGAGGCACTATCTTCTGGGAGATAAAGTGCTGATATATACAGATCACAAGAGCCTCAAGTATATCTTTTCACAGAAAGAGCTGAACATGAGGCAGAGACGGTGGCTGGAGCTTATGGCAGATTATGATATTGACTTGCAATATCATCCAGGCAAGGTCAATACAGTTCCAGATGCCCTGAGCAGGATGCCAGAGAACAGAGTGTTAATCCAAATCACTCAACAGAAGGAGTTGATTCAGGACTTTATCAGATTGGACTTGATGGTGGTTCGAGGAGCTGAGAAGACAGGACAGCTTATGACTTTACAGATTCAGTCTTCATTGATAGATGAGATCAAGGAAGCTCAGAAAGAGGATCCCAGATTGCAGACATTCCGAGCTCAGGTAGAGGCTGGATTGAGGACCGATATCTGTATTCGTCCAGATGGAGCCTTGTACTTTGGTAGCAGGCTTTGTGTTCCCCAGGGAGAAGTTAGACAGAAGATTTTGGTAGAGGCACACAGTTCAGCATATTCTATACATCCAGGGGGAAACAAGATGTACCAGGACTTGAAGAAGCAATTTTGGTGGAATGCCATGAAGAGAGAGATAGCTCAATTTGTAGCTAAGTGCTTGGTGTGCCAGCAGATAAAGATTGAGCATCAGAGATCAGCTGGACTTCTTCATCCTTTGCCAATACCTGAATGGAAGTGGGAGCACATCACTATGGACTTTGTCACGGCATTACCTCGTAGTCCCAAAGGTAATAATGCTGTGTGGGTTATCATTGATCGTCTTACCAAGTCAGCTCATTTCATACCATTCAGGGTGGGTCAGACTACAGAGGTTCTGGCAGATAAGTATGTGAAGGAGATAGTTCGTCTGCATGGAGTTCCAGTCAGTATTGTTTCAGATAGAGATACCAGATTCAGATCTCATTTCTGGGAGAGTCTCCAAGAAAGTCTGGGAACTCGTCTGAAGTTCAGTACAGCCTATCATCCTCAGACAGACGGACAATCTGAGAGGACCATCCAGATCCTCGAGGACATGCTTAGAGCCTGCATGATTGAGTTCAGGGGTTCATGGGAAGACCATCTACACTTGGCTGAGTTTTCTTATAACAACAGTTATCAGGCAAGTATCAAGATGGCACCTTTTGAGGCACTGTATGGGAGGAAATGCAGGTCACCGATTTGTTGGGATGAAGTCGGTGAGAGGAGTCTATTGGGGCCAGAGATTCTGATCCAGACCACAGAGAAAGTCAGGATTATCAGAGATCATCTCAGGGCAGCTCAGAGCAGACAGAAGAGCTGGGCAGATTTGCAGAGGAGGCCATTGGAATTCGGAGTTGGAGATCATGTGTTCTTGAAGATTTCACCTACCAAGGGAGTAATCCGGTTCGGCACTCGTGGGAAACTAAGTCCGAGATATATCGGCCCATTCGAGATATTGGATCGAGTGGGAGATGTGTCTTATCGATTGGCGTTGCCGCCATCGTTGGACGGAGTTCATAATGTTTTCCACGTGTCTCAGTTGAGGAGGTATGTAAAGGATGATAGCCATATTTTGGATCACTCCGAGCTGGAACTGCAACCGGACTTATCATATCAGGAGCAGCCGATGGCCATATTGGATAGAAGTGTGAAGACACTGAAGAACAAAGCCATACCTTTAGTGTTGGTGTCTTGGAATCGCCATGTGCCAGGAGAGGCCACATGGGAACGAGAGGACGTCATCCGAGAGCGTTATCCTCAACTCTTCTCATCTTGATTGGTAAGACTCTTTCCTTTTACTCTTTTCTATTGTTATCTTTCTTCCTAGCCTGATCTATCTGTTACCATTCCTGTTACCCTTCACCTTATGAAATTTCGAGGACGAAATTTTTGTAAGGTGGGTAGATTGTAATACCCCGTTTCCGTAATACGTACTAAGTTGCGTATTCAGCTTTTCGATCGTATTTTTCGATTTACTTCCCGTATTTGACCAATTTCAATTTCAAATATCATTTTCTAATATATTAGATTTTAGGTGAATTTCTGGAATTTTCTAGAATTAAAATGAATTTCTTCAAAACCGGTGTCGACCAGTATCGCTGATCGATTCCTGGATTTTTAATTCCCAAACAGTTAGGAATTTCAAGAAAATCTTTTAGACATTATTTTTTAGAATGACATTTCTTATCTAAATACTTTTTCTGAGAATTTTATAAATTTATGAAAATTCTTTCGGAGTCGGTAGGTAACTGATTCCGGGATTTTTAGTTTTAAAACTATAAGGTATTTCTTCAAACAGATTTCACTATACGTCTTCATATATTATTATTGATTTTTGGTAAAATTTACGAGTCGTTCCGAGATACTTGAATTTCGGACGATTTCGGTATTTTCCGAAATGTTTTCCCGCATTCTTGACTTGAACCTAGGAATCCGTGTTTCCGGTATTTTCATTTCCAAGACCAAGAAAATCTCTTCATTTATCAATTCTTTTCTTTTTCCTTTCCCTATTTTCTTTTCCTTCCTTCACAACCACAAAAAAAATTCCATTTTCCAAATTTCCATTTTCTTCCAAAAATTCCATCTCCACACATTCTCACCAACCTCCCTCATTTAATACATCTCTCTCTCTCTTTCTCATGGCCGGCCACCATTGGCCAAGGGAGACACCTCATCTCCCCTATTTTGCACAAAACCCCTCTCAATTTTTTATTTGCATTCCCTTTACAAAAATCAAAACCTATATAAATCCTTCCCTTTACAAATCTTTTCTCTTTTCTTCACTTCACCAAGAAATTAACCTTCACCATTTTCTTCTCCATCTCAAACCCTAACTCCAAAACACCACAAGGTCTTCATCTCCTTTTCAAGCAACGACTGCTTTTGGATTGTGATCGTCCGTAGTATCGCCGTGGAATCATTTGGTGATATTTATCGACACGATCTTTTCGGAACTCGTCAAGCCTCGATTTAACCGTTCAAGGTGAGTATCTTTACTCACCAAGACTAGACAACTTCCTGGTTTACTTGTGTTGATCTTTCATGTACACTTGTGCCATAAAAATCGTATTTTAGTCCATCAAACAAACACCATAAAATCTGTTCTGTATCCTGTTTTCCCAGAATTAGTCGACTTGACCTAGAGACTAGTCGACTAACCCAATTGTTCTGAAACGTGACTTTTTCTGATTTCACAGTTTTAGTCGACTAAACCATATTACCAGTCGACTAGACCCCCCTAGTCGACTACATTTTTAGCCTAGTCGACTAATCTTTCTTTGGACCAGAAAACACCAACTCTCGGCCCTAGTCGACCTAGCTTAGATATTAGTCGACTTGAGACCCTAGTCGACTACTATTTTCACCTAGTCGACCAATATTTCCTGGAATAAATCCTAACTTTCTGTATCACAGTTTTAGTCGACTTAGCCCCCCTATTAGTCGACTTAGGTATCTGTTAGTCGACTATACATTTCACTCTAGTCGACTGACTTTCCTGAAACAGAAACCCAACTCTCTGTTTCACAGTTTTAGTCGACTAACCCAGACTGTTAGTCGACTTAAGACCCCTATTAGTCGACTAACCCCTCCACCTAGTCGACTAATTCTGACTGTTTGACTTGGTTGATTCTATTCTGAATTTGGATCTTATTGTTGATATACATGTGGCATATTATTCTTGTTCTTGCTTCTTAACTGATACTACATGACATGTTACTTGATAGACATTATCTCATACTGTTTCATGACTTGTTATTACATATCATAGCTCCATAATTTGTTAAAATGTGAATATCACCACTTATCATGCCATCACTTGAACCAAGCATGATACACTTGACTTTTGCATAAAATGGACCAACTTACACATGGGTCGGGGGAAAACATGCGGATATCGATATGTGTTCGTGTTTACAGTGGCTTTTAGGAATGTTGTGCAACTCATGTTCCGGTCTGACCTGTGGGCCTCCAGGGGACCGAGGGGAGTGCTTGCTCCCTGTATTACTGGTACCATCTTGATAAGGGCATACATAAGTCCCTCCTGAATGGCCTAGCGGCTGGCTTCCGTCACCAAGCAACGGAACAATCCTGGACCGTTATCCCGGGCATGTACGGGATCCACTGTAAACATAGTTCGTCGATACAACCGCTGATTTCCAATAACAACCTTGTTTTACTAGGATATGGATCTATGTGCCCTGGGACGCTGGGTCACATAGCTAGATATCACAGTAAGATAAGTAATAATAATAAGACGTTAATTGTAGATCTATTGTACGGCTTTACCTATTCATGCTTTTCATATCTGTTAGTTAATATACTTATATAGTCCCATCTCACTTGTACTCGTCCTTTAGCCACTTGGCTGTAGCTATCTATCGTTTATATGTCTTGATTCCTTGGATTTGCATATTCAGATTCCGAGACCTGGAACGAAGTGGATCCTTCCACGGAAGATCAGGCATACTTCAGTGAGCAGGCTGACCAGCTCTAGTTCCCTCGTGCCGTACTCCTCTTTTTGGCTCACGAGTCTCCATCTCTTACGTGAGCACCTTGTGTATATCTTTGTATATATTCTTTTGGACTTGGTTGTGAAAACAAAACACTTGAAAAGTGTAACAGTTATCATAACTTGTATAACTTTGTATT